>JACEFZ010017945.1:217500-500000 GCA_014155875.1 Cepaea nemoralis | reverse complement strand
TAGTCAACTGAGAGAATGCAGACCAACGAATTGACTGTCAGGGAATCAAAGCAATAACTATTTTTGAATAAAATTAGTGGATCAGCCTTAAAGCTGTGGAAATATAAACGTTTTTATATGGCCCCTTTGTTTCCGCGGTAACATAGGAGATTACAGTGCTAATATTGTTTACTTCCCCTTTATGGCTCCGGTAAGACAGGAGATTACAGTGAGAATATTGTTTACACCCCCTTTGTTGCCGCAGTAACATAGGAGATTACAGTACTAATATTGTTTACTTCCTTTTTGTGGCCCGATAACCCATGGGATTACAGTTCTAGTATTGTTTACACCCCTGTTTGTGGTCCCCATAACACACGAGATTACAGTGCTAATATTGTTTACTTCCCCTTTAGGGCTCCGGTAAGACAGGGGATTTCAGTGAGAATATTGTTTACTTCCCTTTTCTGGCCTCGGTAACATAGGATATTATAGTGCTAATATTGTTTACTTTCCTTTTGGCGCCCCGGTAACATAGGCGATTGCAGTGCTAATATTTGTTACTTCACCTTTAAGGCTCCGGTAAGACAGGAGATTACAGTAAGAATATTGTTTACTTCCCTTTTGTGGCCCCGGTAACATAGAAGATTACAGTGCTAATATTGTTTACTTCCCCTTTAGTGCCCCGTTAACACAGGAGATTACAGTGCTTATTTTGTTTACTTCCCCTTTGGTGCTCCGGTAACATGGGAGATTACAGTGATAATTTTGTTTACTTCCCCTTTGGTGCTCCGGTAGCACAGCATATTACAGTGCCAATATTGTTTACTTTCCCTTTGGTGCCCTGGTAACGTAGGAGATTCAGTGCTAATATTGTTTTCTTCTCCTTTAGTGCTCCAGTAACACAGCATATTACAGAGCTAATATTGTTTACTTCCCCTTTAGTGCCCCTGTAACACAGGAGAGTACAGTGCTAATTTTGTTGCCATCAGCGTTGCCAGTAGTGGGTTGTGCTCAATATCTAAAACTGTTTTTATTCTTCTATTACAAGGGAAATAATTTCATCTAGGTTGAAGTCATTTTTCGCAATCAAGGAGAACAATTATAGATTTCTCTATATTTGTACTGATAGCTATTTTGCAAGAGAAGTATATATTTATTTCTGTAACAATTTTATTCATATTTTGGAGGGTATCAATTGAATGTTACCATTATAAAAGCTTTACACAATTTTGATTATTATTTAAAATTTCAGAACTAAATATTTGTGTAATATACATTGGTTAGTAAATCATTTATTTCTTTATCTGCTAAGCCGCGTCTGTCTAAACAGAAGAATGGTTTACTCTGGTTTCTCTTCACAACGTATAAAAATCTCTGTTGCCACTTCATGTTTTTATGCTGATTTCTTATTTGGTGACATAGTAAGGAAATTTCCTTATTAAAATATCTAATCAAGCTCATGTAAGGAACGCAAGCTCCTCTATTTTAAACAGAGGTAGTTTCGATCTATTAATAAATAGTATTTTTGAAAGGATTCAATCATATATCTGTTGTTTCATCTCATCACTAAACTCGAGGATGCGTACAATAGAGTTTGCTATGATATATTGATGACCGCACTTATGGAGAAGGGGGTCAATCCCTGGTTGGTGAACTGGACTCATGGACATCAGAACCACATATTTTAACCCCGGGACTGCCACAGGGATCTTCAATCTCACCAGTGCTCTTTAAAGTGTATACGAGCAAGATTGCATACCTAGAAGCACCAGGGGTGGGAAGGATTCTAACATTTGCAGATGATATTCTTGCATACAGGCAGGGGAGAAATAGGGATGAAACAGCCCAGGAGCTACAGGTGACAGTAGACAAAGTGATTGATTGGTGCACTGAAATGAGTGCTGTCATCAACCCGGAAAAGGCGGCTGTTTTGTGGTGCTCTCTGGACAACAGGATTGTGAGAGTTGATGTCCCAAGCCACACGATAGATGGTAGCAGCGTCAACAGAGAGAACAAACTGAAGTATCTGGGAATCACATTTGACAGGAGTCTGTCCTTCAAGGACCATGTGGAGACGGTTGTGACAAGATCTCAAAAGGGACTCAATGCACTTAAAACTATGGCTGCAATGGACACAGAGCAGAGAATACTCTTCACACTATACCAGCACTTGATCCTCTCAGTGATTGATTATGGACTAGGACTACTCACTGTCTCAAAGAGTCAGCTGGTGAAATTAGAACGCATACAGAATGAAGCTATGCGGGTCATTCTGGGATGCACCAGAGACACCCCAGTAGTGTGCATGCGTTACATCCTTGGTCTGCCTACTGTTGCCGGTAGGCACAAGGTGATGCAAGCGAAGGCATACCTCAGAGTAGCTGCAGACACAGATCACCCGTTGCATGAGGCGCTGGACGTAGTTAAGGGTCAGAGACTGATAAGAGGGAAATCATGGATGGCTCAGGCGGAGAATAAGATCAGACAAGTGTGCCTCTTGGAGAACATCAGGCGAGGAGAGGAGTGGGTTAGAGTGCCAGCCGTGCAGTCAGACTTGTGCAGAGTTATAATCACATTGAGCAGGGAGTGCAGCGAGTGGCCTTAGGGGCCACGGAAGTGGAAATTCAGCAACTAATTCAGGAAAATTCTCACCCGGGTGATGTGATTATCTACACGGATGGGTCGGTGTTGAGAGGTAGGAGAAGTGCCTGGGGGTTCTTGGCAAAAACTAATGGTCGGCGTTTGGTGCAGGAGAGCCTGGCGTATGATGACACTACATCTAGCTTAAGAATAGAGATGGAGGCGGTCAATGCAGCTTTCCGCTGGATAGAAAACACGATACATACACACATTGTGATTGTAACTGACTCAGAAAGCATGCTGAGAAGGGTGAGAACAGGCAAGCTTCGTGCAGAGTGGCTTGCTTCGCTTCGGAGGTCACGGGTAGCAAGCATCACCTGGATCTTTTCTCCTGGGCATGCCGGTGTGCTGGGGAATGAACAGGCGGACAGATTAGCTGGCTCGGCAAAACTTGGTGGAGTATTGATGCATGACAAGGCAGATGTGGTTGCGGCCTTGTGGGAGCACGTGTACACCTCGGAGGAGCAAATGGATCACCATGGTCTGGTTAGAATGAGGCAGCGAGGAGTGACGAGGGGATCTGGCCGACGCTCGACGCTCGACGATCAGATTGCTACTGGAACTATTAGTGTTGGAACTCTTCGCTGGTTGCTGAGGATGGGGACGGAGCGCTTATGGGAATGTCCCGAATGCTGTGATGTCGGTTTCTAAATCAATCAATCAATCAATCACTAAACTGTTACATGAAATCTTCTTAAATCCCGAATTATTTAAACATGTCAGTGATATTAATTTTGTGGAAGTTATTTCGATAGTTTTCACCACGTGTAGATCAGGATTAAAATTTCCTCTGTCACGGATTATTCAAACATATCAGTGATTTCAATTTTGTGGAAGTGTTTTCGATTATTTTCACCACGTGTAAATCTGTATTACAGATTTCCTCTGTCACGGATTATATAAGATGGAAAACCAAATTGTAAAACGTGTCAAAGTAAACACGAGTGAAGGTTTCGAGGGAGGAGAGTTCCACCAAGCAAACACACTTGTGTTTTCAATATCAGGACCTCCGGTTAAACTACTCGCTGATGGTGAGCGTCTTGAGGGCGCTTTGCGGGATCGGTAAGGAAGGGATAAAATCCCTCTACCGTATTGAGGACCCTAAAAGATGGTACGCTACGCTGACACTGGAAGCAATGGCAGCTCATTATGAACGGCTTCACGGGACGAAGCATGAACTGCAGGATCCTAAAGTAACTATTGTAATTGAAAACATAGAGAAGGAAAAGACCAAGGCTCTTATTCACTAGATGCCTACAACCGCAAAGGTTGAGACAGTGAAGCAAATAGCCGCGGATATTTCGGGAGATATAAATGCGGAAGTGCATAAACTTAAAAAACAGCACGGATAAGTGGTTACTTCTGTGCAACCCGAAAGAACCTCTGCCACATTACGTGGAAATGGAGTTGGACGGGGCAGAAGATAAGCTACACCGTCTCTTCATCACAGTTCCGGACGTGTACAGTCTGCGGGGAGGACTCCCACTGGAGTAATAAATGTCCGGCCAAAGTACAAATCAAGAAGGGACCTAGACTGACACAAAAAGTCACTTAGAACTCCCAGACAGATCAACATATTAAGGAGGATGAAGACGGTTTCCAGCTGGTCAGTCCGAAAAGGGGACGCTCAACCAAGAGCCTGTCTGACGGTGAGAGCTCGACACCTCCAGCCTGCCAAACACCTGTTACTACGCTGCCGCCCCTCAACAACCACGACTACCCTACACCGCCTGAAGCGAGCAGGTCAAACGAAAAGAAATGTGTAAGTAATTATATTGAACAGATAACGACCAGTGCCATGACCGGAATAGACAGCGATAATATTAACAAACCACCACGACAAAGAAACCTGTCAGATTCTTCTCCACGCCTCGTTATTGATTTAAAGATTTCAAGCCCGGCGAAGGAATCTACTGAATATCTCCAGAAATTATAACACGAATACAGACAATTTGAAACAAGAAACATAATTATGCTCAACCGTTTCTTATATTACAACAAAAATGGCAGCGGAAATTAAAATAATGAGTATTAACATTCGAGGTATAAGATCCAAAATTAATAATCTTATACCACTCATACACAAATATAAACCTGATTTTATACTTATACAGGAAACTAACGTTAACACCGACGAACACGCATCATATATCACAACATGCTTTGGTCTAAGACACTCATGTTTTAGTCTTAGTACTCAACATATCGGATTGGGTACAGCAATAATACAGATATCGGACAGGTGGCAGATTATAGAGAAGGACAGGGACTGCCAGGGTAGGATAGCCTATAGTACAGGTGGGAAATAATATACATAAATACACAATTGTTAACATACACGCACCGCCTGACTACAGAAATCAGCCGCTCTTCTACCAAACACTGGAAATTTATTATCACGCTCATATCGGGGTCACAACATCATTTTAGGGGGTGATTTTAATTGCGTACTTTCGGCGCACTACCTTATAAATGGAGATGTAAGAATGCAAATTAGAAACACAACAGGGGAGGAGGACATCAATTAGAACATTGCAAATCAATTTTAGATAGTCATGGCTAACAGACGCATACAGGCAGATGCATCCCCATGGAACAGATACAACACACACAAACAATGCGCATAACAGAGCAGCGCGATTAGATATAATTTATGAGCCCATAACACATCATATAACACAAGTCAAGCCTTTACATGAGACACTGAACTTCACAGACCATAAGGCTGTAGTTGCAACAATAAACACAGTACAAGCAACACCAAATCTTAGAAGATCTCCCCATTGGAAACTTAACAGCACACTTTTACAAAATCAGGACTATGTAGATTGCATAACAAAACTGATCCTCACATACACAAGCGATATACCAGAGGGTAATGCGCGAGAACTCTGGGAAACACTTTAACAAACTATACGAGAGAGAACACAAACACTAGCAGCAGTAATATACAAGCAAAACCTACAACAAGAAAAAGTATTGGAAAATGCAATTAAGCTCTTACTACAGACAGACAAAGATTCACCACACATCATAGCATTACAGGAATAACTAGATCTCCACAGACATCACCGATTTCAGGGGGCTTTACTGCGAATAAAGTTACAAACTATAACACAAGAGATACCGAGTAAACAATACCTAGCTATAGAACAAAACATACACCGCAGCAGACAGATAGGCCAGATAATTGACAGGGAAGGAAATATACAAGTCGAGCCACAACAAATAGCCTTAGCCTTTGAAGATTATTATAAGAAACTTTACACAGAGGAAAACACACAGGCGCACATACAAAAAAACTTTATGAAATTCACAAAACAACTCACAGAGGAACAGAAACTAACACTAGATACTGAATTAACACTAACAGATATAACACAAGCGGTTCACGGAATGCAGAAGGGCAAATCGCCTGGCCCTGACGGTATTACCGCTGAATTCTATCAGTTTTTCTTTCCTCTTCTAGGTCCCCTTTTACTAGCAGTATTCTCTGAATCTTTTCACAAACATGAACTCCCATCCAGTTTCAACACGTCTTACATCACTCTTATTCTGAAGAAGAACACTGACAAGACACTTATTAAGAGTTACAGACCGATCTCGCTTGTAAATGTAGACTACAAGATTTTAACAGCGGCTTTGACGAATAAATTGAAACCAGTAATGGCATCTCTCATTCATGAAGACCAGCAATGTAGTGTACAACACCGGAATATCCAGCAACACACACACTTCATAAGGGACATCATCAACTACACACATCTGAAAAACTGTCAGTCCTCAATTCTCTCTTCAGATCAAGTAAAAAAGCATTCGACAGAATATCTTACTCATACCTTCACAAAACTCTCTTACACTGCAACGTGGGAAATTATTTTCGGACATGGGTCAAAATTTTGTATTTGAAACCGGAAAGTCGGATTCTATTAAACCATATCCTAGACGATCTTTCAGGTTGACTAGGTCAGTGAGACAGGGATGTCCCTTGTCCCCATTACTGTATGTTGTCGCTCTAGAGCCACTTCTAGAAAAGATACGACAGGACACAATGTCAGGGGTACGTTCATACCAGGGAAGGATGAACAAAAGCTGCGTGCTTATGCGGACGATACAATTTTCTTTCCGACAACAGGAAAATCTGTAGGGATAATATTTGTAACGTTCTCGTTTTTTGGCAAAGGGAGTGGGGCAAAATTAAACTTCAAAAAATCTACTATAATGGGCTTGGGCAAATGGAAACATAAGGCGGATTTTCCATTTGACTTAACATGAAACAATCTTATAAAAGTGTACGGAATAGTCTTCCCATGTCAAGCAAATCAGACACACAAAGACACATGGCAAAATCTAGAGAAGAAAATAACAGATATGTTACAGAGGTACAAATACAAAACAACTACCATATTTGGTAGAAGTACAATTGTTAATACATATAAAATTCCAAAAATACTATATCTGTGCACAGTCCTAGATCCTCCACGTCAGACTGTCACAAACATAAACAAAGAGATTAGACGCTTTGTCTTTGGCAGCACCATCTACAGTATCAAACATACTACACTCATGCAAGACAAAAAAGATGGAGGTATCGCCCTCCAAGACATAACAACCAAAATACAAGCACTAAGGATCAAACACGTAAGCGAAATCCTACAACACCCAGAAAAACACCGTTTAGCACACTATTACATTAGAATTAGGCTATCTTATTTAATACCTATTAGGAAAGCATCCTCACATTACTTTGGCACTCTCCCAACATTTTACAAAACATGTATTTCAGGCATTAAAGGACACGAAAAATTACTACACAAGAAAACACATACAATCTACAAGCATTTAGTTAAACTACAAGCAACTCCAGTACACCTCAGAATTAAAAGAGGACATAGATATTTCATAAAAGATTATACCGAAACTTTCTCTAATATTCACAACAAGCAGATTACCCTAAAAGCATAGGAAATTACATATAGGCTTGTTTACAGCATGACCCCCAACAACAGAGAGAGAACAGCAAAAATAACTAAATGTCAGAATCTCCAATAAGGAGTTAGAGAGTTAATAAGAGTTAACACAAGTCTAGTAGGGAAACACCAGACAGGAGAGACACCAGCGCTATAAATAGCTGCACAAGGGGACACATTTGTGTCAACCAAGA
This sequence comes from Cepaea nemoralis, assembly GCA_014155875.1. NCBI lineage: Eukaryota > Metazoa > Mollusca > Gastropoda > Stylommatophora > Helicidae > Cepaea > Cepaea nemoralis. The sequence continues at coordinate 492,214 of JACEFZ010017945.1, read as the reverse complement.
GGGCAAGAAGTACAAGTGAGCGAGGGCTTCCCCAAGCCATTGGGAAGCTTGGCCTTGCGAGTAACCGTGGAGTGCCGGGTTACTCAAGTTCACGAGCCAGCGTGCTTGGGACTCCATGCACACAAGACCCGCTAATGCACGGAGGGTACAGCTTCCGTGTTTGACCACGCAATGTGTAGCGTGTGGACAGACCCGACTGGAGACGATTAGAGAGTAGACGTGTTCTTGACAAATGCTATAAGTTTCTAGGCAATAGTTAAATAATAGGCTGTAAAATTATATTGTGATTACTAGCATCATTTCTCACCACTTCATTGCATTCATGTTGTTTAATATCAATGAAGCATACCGCTCGCAGAGCTTGTAAATTGCCAGCTCTAAATAAATTGCATTCCTTTTGCAAATGACACGAGTTGTTATTTCGTGCGGTGCAAAAGTAGGGGAGTCCTAAAGACCTGTAGCAAGCAAGTTGCTGACAGGCAGGACTTCAATTGGTGTCAGAAGCCACTGAACCAACGCCAATCACCCAATTGGTGTCAGACACCACTGAACCAACGCCAATCATACAATTGCACGATTCAACATCATTGCTGTGTTAAAATATTTGAAAGTAATGTAAATTTGTTTGCATATAGAGCAGAAATAATTTTCTCTTGTGAATTATTACCATCATACCATTTGTGGAGCTTGAACCACAATGAAGCAAAAATAAATTATAAATTGTGAAATTCTACGAAAATTAATTTGAAAGTGTGTCATTCTACGGAAATTAATGAAAATGTATACAATCATCAGTGAATATTATCAAGCTAACCATCGTTTACATTTCATTTTGTGTGATACAGCCATCAATGTCACCAATCTTTCTATTCAGTAAATAGATTAGCTACAGAACTGAAGCCTAGAACAAAGTTATACCAAACTAGTCAGAAAGTGAAGACAAGACGACATCGACTGTCATACGACGAATCATCTTACGTATCATAACAATCATTCAGACGATCATATCATTCATTCATTAACACCATTTATCATTATCTACCACATTTTTTCATTCATCATTCGCATGAAAGATAAATTTGTATTTACAACATATGCGTGTGTCTAATTTTTGATGCTCTACTAAACAGAAGCATCCATTGTGTTATCAAGTCAATGATTTTGTGAGTGTGGAAGACAGCGGTGGAACATCCCAAGAACCGTATTTTCCAAAGAATTAGATGAGTATATTTTCAGAATATTTTGGTATGCTCTAAATTAATCATGCATCTTCTTTTTCAGTAAAGATGTATATTTACTAACACATTATTACAAACTATTGTGTGAATATTACTGTGATATCATTTTTGAACTAACATAAGCCATAAAATGGCGACACTAAGTGACTGTATCCAGGCAGGCAAGGAAATGGGCCATACTGGTGAAAAATTAGAGAAATGGGTAGATCAAAAATACAAAGAAGAATTAGCTCGACAGAAAGAGGAAACTGCTCGACAGAGGGAAGAAACAGAGAGAAAAGCTGCTCTAGAGAGAGACGAAAGAGCACTAGAAAGACAACACCAAAAAGAAGTGAAAGAGATCGAAGAGGCTACCAAACAGAAACAATTAGACTTAGATCATGACACCAAACAAAAGCAGATACAAGTAGATTCAAGATACTAAATTAAAGATGAAGGAAATGGAGGTAGATTCTAACATACAGATAGCCGTCTAGCAAACAAAAGAGCCAAGAAGAACAGAACAATGTTAGTAAGTATAAAGGCCTTATCAAACCATACAGTGTAGGGGATTCAATTAGCGCATGGACTGAGAACATAGAATTCCAACTAAAGACGCAGAAAATACCTTTGGATGACTGGGCAATGGTCTACATGAGAAACCTCAGTGGGGAGACGTTAAAAGTAATAGAATCCATACCGACAGAGATAAGGAACAATTATCAGTACATTCACGATAGGATAATGCAACACTATCTTTTAGACTGGGTACCAAATTCAGTTCTCCCAAATTAAGCCAAAAGCCACTGAAACCTTCTTAGACTACATCTCTAACGTGCAGAGCACATTTAAAAAGTGGACTAGAGCAGCGAAAGTGGGTAACAACTATGAAAAATTAGAAGATCTTATGGTAATGGACAAGGTGATATCTACCGTTCCTCCCCCTTTTGCGAAGTTTCTCCAACAGTCGGATATTGAATCCATTCAACAATTAGAAAAACGGGGGTCAGCATATTTTTCATCTAATCGGGACATATTCAAATCTACAACACATGATACAGAAATAACTGCTTTTGCAAACAAAGTACCTGATAGATCTTACAATCAGAAAGATTACCGTAAGAAGGACAAACCATATCAGAAGCCACCTCGATGTGGATATTGTAGTCTTTTTCATCCTAGCCACTCTATGTGTGATAGAAACCCCGCATATCCGTCACACTTAGAAGCAGTGTTAAAGAAGCAAGAAAGCAGAAGATCGTCATTTAAACGTGCTGTTAAATGTTACTTTTGTTCCAGTTATGGCCATTATAGCAATAAATGTATTGGTAGACAACGAATGAAGGCAAATAATGCAGCACTCATCGATACATCATCAGACGATGAGAGTGACATTGATCCGGAACTTGTGAATGTGTTACCAACGAATGAATGTGAGAGTGTAGCATTAGTAACAGACATATTAGACTTTAAGAAATGTGACGTATGCCACCAGTTTCATGTGGATGGTAAATTGAAATGTGGGCACGTAATACCATGTTCAAATGAAGATGCTAACGCAGCGAGTGCCTCCAGAGGTAAACTTAAGTTCTACGATGCACTGGTCAATGATCAACCATGCCAATGTTTAATTGATAGCGGAAGCACTCTACTGGGTTTAAGGAAAGAACTTGCTAGACCAGAAGATTACACGGGTGAATTTGTCAAATGCCGTACTTTCTCTGGAACCATTGAGAAATACCCACTGGCAAAAGCGCATATCAATACCCCGTTCCTTACCGGCACATTTACTTGCGCAATCCTGCAAGATCCATGCACGGATCTCATTTTAGGATGCCTAGATTCATTGAAACAATGTACAGACGACGACATAAGAGCCTGGAAACATACACACATGGCTAACGCTGTAACTAGGTCAGATACACAAACAAACTATACTGACTTACAAAATGAAATGCTACAGCTATTAACACCAAGTGGTGCAGATACCAACACTACTCGACAGAAATTTATCGAGGAACAAAGCACCGACCAAACAATCGCACCTTATTTTAAATTGTTGGGTGAGCGAGCGAAAGTTACTAAAAATGCATCTTGGTACTTTAGAAAATTTAACGGAATTCTCATGCGTTATTACACAATAATAACCATGAAATTCAGCAGACGGTGTTACCTGTAACATACCGACAAAATGTGCTAAAGATCGCACATGAGTCACCGTTTGCTGGACATTTGGCCTATGATAAAACGCGAGCCAGAGTTTTGTCACACCTTTACAGGCCTAAATTCTGTTCTGACATACAATTGTTCTGTCGATCGTGTACTATTTGTCAACATCTTGTACGAAAGGGAAAGCATGTGAAGGCCGAAGTTCAAAGGTCAGTATTAGCATCTAGACCATATGAGAATATAGCGGTCGATATTGCTGGACCCCTAAAGCAGGTGTCGAGCAATGGAAACCACGACTATGCAAATAAAGGTGCTAAAACTATTCACCTTGAACCAAATCAGAAGGTTTTGCTTCTACTACCTGATAAACGTAATTTGTTACTAACATCTTGACAAGGGCCATTCAACGTTGAACGTAAAATATCAGATGTGGATTATGAAATATCGATAAAAGGAAAATTAAAGATATTTCATATCAACATGCTGAAACCATACTTCTCACGACAAGAACAACAGACAGACGAACAAAATGCACCAACACCAAGTAATCGGACGACAGACGTACACAACACAACTTCACTATGTAGGGCGAGACACGACAGCGACAACGCAAACACACCTAGCCAGGTAACAGCACACACAGCTAGTACCACAAAAGTATTGAACGAGACAGACGAAGACGAGATGGAATTACCAGTCCCTACTGTAGACAAGACTGCGACCATTGACAGCATAAAGATAGAAACTAAACTTACAGACGACCAACGACGACAAATAATAGAACTAGTGACGGAATACAGAGACATTTTCTCCGACATCCCAGGAAAGACAGACAGAATAGAACATTCTATTTTTCTGACTGACAACGCACCAATCAAGTGTCGACATTATTCTATCCCTCTAAACTATAGGTCGAACCTCGACAAAGAACTACTATCTCTCGAGTCGAGCGGAATTATTCAGAAATCTCAGTCAGAGTATTCTTTCCCTATTGTCCTTGTCGCCTAAAAGGACTCAACTATTCGACTCTGCGTCGATTATCGCCGTTTAAACAAAATAACCAAAATTGATGCTGAACCAATCCCAGCATGCGAGGATTTGATCTTAGACATGTCTACATCTCGCATATTTAGTAAGCTTGACCTCACGAAAGGTTATTGGCAGGTCCCGATGGAAATAAATTCGATTCCTTTAACAGCTTTCTCCACTCCTTTATGTCTGTATGAGTGGCGCTTTCTTCCTTCTGGCCTTCGTAACGCTCCAGCAACTTTCGTCCGTCTAACTAGGGATCTTCTCCATGGGATGACCAATATTTCTACATATATAGACGACATATGTATCCATACGGAAGACTGGACAACACACCTACTGAAACTACGACAAGTCTTCGACCGGTTGCGAGTATTCGGACTTACAGTGAAGCCGACCAAAGTAGAGTTGGGCTTGGAACAAATTGACTTCCTGGGTCATACCATCTGCAGGGGCCAATTAAGAACAGATGACAGAATCGTCACCAAGATTCTGAATTTGACAATGCCAACGACCAAGAAACAGGTTCAAAGTTTACTGGGTCTGGTAAACTACTATAGTAAATTTATTCCAAATCTGGCGGAAATCACCAGTGTTTTCTCTAACATCTTAAAAGCTTCGGCTAAATTATCTGTACAAGATGCAGGATTAATTAGCGCGTTATCAAAATTGAAATACCTTTTTAGTGCTCCACCTATCCTTCGTTTGCCTAATCCAAAACTTACCCATTTTTTACGTACAGATGCGAGTGCCATCTCCATATCTGGGATACTAGGACAGTTCTACGAAGGGAAGTTTCACCCAGTAATGTACGTAAGTCGGAAAATTAGCCCTGCTGAATCTAGATACTCAGCAACAGAATTGGAGGGCCTCAGTTTGATCTATTGTGTTAAGAAATTTCATAGATTTTTGGCAGGAGCACAGTTTGTGATCGAAACCAATAATTCTCCGTTGTCTGTGATGCAATCAGGCGTTCCCCACAACAACAGAGTCTACAGGTGGGCTTTAATTCTCCAAAATTACACATTTACCATTCAGCACTTAAAGGGAAGATTGAACACTGTTGCAGACATTTTGAGTCGACCGTCAACCATTGGAATACCTGATTTGCAGGAAGGGATCGACCACAGATCACCAGAAACAGTAACACTGTAAATGTTAGGTAACTCAGTGCCGTATGTGGCGATTAAGATACATTGTAAGTGCGTTATCATCGCCAAACATGTAAACTGTGTTAAAATAACAGTGCTATGAAAAGTGTAACGAACAGACGCAGAAGGAACATGCGCTGACACACACATAAGCTATATTAACGTTGAAGTGTTAGCTATGAACCTACATAAGTTAGTAGGGAACTATATTTATACACTATCCACGAAGGAGAGCATAGAAGACTTTGCCGAAATGATCTATGTTATAATAGTCTACAAAGAACATTGCTCCATCTTCACACCGGAAAGGAGGACTTCAGTTAGTGTAATTAGATATAGAAATGTAACTGTGATATATATATATATATATATATATATATATATATATATATATATATATATATATATATATATATATATATATATATATAATTATTATTATTATTATTATTATTAACAGTACACATAACTTCATTTTTCTATGAATAATTGAATTGTAAAATGTTCAAATGCAGATATAACTTTATTTATGTCATGCGGTAGTTAGAAATCACCATCATTTAGTGAATAACCCATTTAATATAACACCAATAATAGAATACAATTGTTAAATATTACATTAGTCTATCACCGCATAATCATAATCATTTATAAATTCATTTATCTAAAATATCATTTGTAAACTAACCCACCCATTTAGGAATTAACATCATCTTATTTACAAATAACACTTTAAGGTATGTAACTCAATTCTCTTAAATGAAATTAAGTAGTTAGATTATTTCCCTTGGGATAATTTAGGACAGCACACCAAATCAGTAGTTACTATTACAGGATCGGTGACAAACCATCCTCACAACCGTGTATATTTTGTATAGACATGACACGTGCAAACAAAACGCACAGTCATTTGGCGTGAATACTGTTATAATTCAGCCAATCATTTATTGTAAATATGTAATGTTCATTGATTTGATGCTATGAAACATATTTTAAGGACGAATGAATGTTTTAGCAAAAGGAGAGTATGAAAGCTAGTGAAAGAGGTATGAAAGAGGTATAAATGAGAGGAGACATTGTGAAAATAAGTAAACATGGAAAGGGAGTGAGAGAGAAAGGTAGCGGCAAATTTTTTTCACCGCTAAAAACGTCTTATTTCGACTTGTCTGTGTCATGTGTGTAACCAATGTGTTGTCAAGTTTTTATGTGTGTTACCGCCATACTCCATACTTTAATAGATTAGATAGGGAATATACTTGGAGCTTCTTAAAGCGGAGTTGTGGTCATAAATAAGAATAACAAACATTTGTAACCACAATAAACCGATTTACGGCGCTCGAAGGAACACACACATTTAATACACTAACGCATACACAAGTTAGCAAATTAAGTACACTGTAGTTTATTAATAAACACGCAAACAAACAGGAAAACAAACACATAAAAGTTGCACACAATATTTGTTTCAAAAAACAACAACTTAAATTCAGGGGACACAATAACTTCTTAAAAGCCTTAATGTAATATTGAAAATAGCTTTTCACAAGCGGAAGCGAGAAGGTGAAAAGTAGAACTGGGTGTATATGAGTTGGAGGGGATATTAATGGGAACATGAACATATTTATGCTCATGTGTTGCACTCATAACAGAGTCAACTTGTATTTGGGTTGTCATTTTGGGCAATATAAGGACAGGTCGAGACAGAAGTCAACGGGTGAAAGTCAAAAGACATAGGGTCTAAGGACGGAAGCCAGAACATAAGCCATGAGACAACGGATCCGGTTCAAAACAATTCCCAAAGATATCTATAGAACCAACTATACTGATACATGGGCTACTTAATTAGCCGAGTGAAAAGATAGAACAGTGTGAGTAAAGGAAGAAGAGAGTTGTTATATCCCCAAACGAGAGATTTACAACTTATTGGATATCAGACAAAATTGGACATCCAATTTTTATTTGTGACCATACGTGTTACAAACATGAGTTAAAGGTTAGTAACACTTCGCAGAGAGGAGGGAAGCCTGTCAGAATCTCCAATAAGGAGTTAGAGAGTTAATAAGAGTTAACACAATTCTAGTAGGGAGACACCAGACAGGAGAGACATCAGCGCTATAAATAGCTGCACAAGGGGACACATTTGTGTCAACCAAGAGGGCAAGAAGTACAAGTGAGCGAGGGCTTCCCCAAGCCATTGGGAAGCTTGGCCTTGCGAGTAACCGTGGAGTGCCGGGTTACTCAAGTTCACGAGCCAGCGTGCTTGGGACTCCATGCACGCAAGACCCGCTAATGCACGGAGGGTACAGCGTCCGTGCTTGACCACGCAATGTGTAGCGTGTGGACAGACCCGACTGGAGACGATTAGAGAGTAGACGTGTTCTTGACAAATGCTATAAGTTTCTAGGCAATAGTTAAATAATAGGCTGTAGAATTAGATTGTGATTACTAGCATCATTTCTCACCACTTCATTGCATTCATGTTGTTTAATATCAATGAAGCATACCGCTCGCAGAGCTTGTAAATTGCCAGCTCTAAATAAATTGCATTCCTTTTGCAAATGACACGAGTTGTTATTTCGTGCGGTGCAAAAGTAGGGGAGTCCTAAAGACCTGTAGCAAGCAAGTTGCTGACACTAAACAAATACTACAATGACAGCTTTGTAGACGGAACGTCCAAGAATCAGAAGAGCCCATCTATTACGAATGCAACACAATCATGCCAACAAGAAATCTCCTACAAAACATCCTAAACACTCAAACGAAACAAAGAACAGATGTTTACAAAGCAATCATGATAAATTTAATTCCTTACTCCTCACAAGTCATCCACACAAAGCTACTTGTTCTTTTGGCAGAGTACAGAAATCTTATATGGACATTAAGAAACAAAGCATTATACAATTACAGAACAATCAACAAAGAAATTGTTCAACAACTTTATCAACAAAAAGTCTCAAACAGTCTAACCTTAGCCCCACAAGCGCAAATCCCGTAAGAGTTTTGCCTGAAGACAGCACATATTAGAGCAGAAGCAAATAACTTGTTTAAAAAAAAGGATACCACAACTGTAAATGTGTTTATTGACGGTATTACTAATCTTACAATTATTATTATTATTATTATTATTATTATTATTATTATTATTAATACGTTTATTACTACTGCAACCATTATTTTTAATTTTCCCATTATTATATTTGAATGTGCAACACGAAATATATTGTGGATGTGTGTCTGTGTCGTTGGCAGTAACATATGTATGCGTCTCGGTGTGGATGCAGGTGTGTGTGTGTGTTGCTTGTATTTGCAAGCGCATGTGTACGAGTGTGTGTTTGTGTGTGTGCGCGCGCGTGTAGCAGCCTTTAAACCAAAGCGATATCTCAAGTATTACAATGAAGTTATATGGTAATGATATTTTTGAAAAGAAAAAAATATGCACATAAGTACCCTAAGCTAAAGTGGCGTGTAGTGGTCAGATTTTAAGTCCTTCCCATTGTATCTGAAATCCAGTCACTGTCACAGCTTTGAACCAATTACCTCCCTGGGGACAGGCCATGGACTCTAATTGCTAGTTATAAATCCCTGATTCTTGTCCCCCAAACAAAAGGGGTCATGGACATTTACTGGAGACTAGAGCGTCATCCTGTAATTTGACATCAGGCCAACAACACCAACAATGTGAACCTTCACCTCGGTAGCTAAGTGACCCAGAAATTACAAAGACGCCACATTTTAATGGGAATGATAATTTAAAGTTTATTACCCATACTCACGGCATTCAATGTACTGCTGTCTCCAGCCAGAAGGCATGAGATAGATCAAGATAAAATATGTGTGTGTGTGTGTGTGTGTGTGTGTGTGTGTGTGTGTGTGAGAGAGAGAGAGAGAGAGAGAGAGAGAGAGAGAGAGAGAGAGAGAGAGAGAGAGAGATGGACAGGTGTTACATACATTCCACTTGTGTAAGTGGAAATGAATCATATGCAAGGCATGTTTGTTTACATGCACTATGCCATAAATGTTATATTATCATAACTGTATATATGTATGCATTTGTTTTATTCACACATGTGACACCTAACACTAACAAACGGCAACGCTCTGTAATATACACAAACAAAAGAAACACACATTACACCTTGTAAATATACATTGCTTTGTATGAAATAAACGTTTTAAAAAAAATGTGTTTACTTCCCCTTTTGTGCTCCAGCAACATAGCATATTACAATGTTAATATTGCTTACTTTCCCCTTGGGGCCCGTTAATAGATGAGGTTATAGTGCTAATATTGTTTACATCCTCTTTGGGTTCGGTAACACAGATTATTTCTTTTTTTACCTTTGCGCTCTCTTGCTGTTTGAACTCAATAAGAATAATCCACAAACACTATTTATAGTAGTGATGGACTGAATTTTGCGTGTGGATTAACTTTCCCTATTAACAGTGTTCCTCGCCATCAGGCGAACCCACTACGACTTCAGAGATACTTGTAATTTACGCCCCCAAGTCAAGGACGACAGGTCAACATTTTAGTCCAGCTGTCCAGTGTAAGGGTTGAACCGCTTACCTCGGCATCAACACAACGGATGTTTAAGAACACACCTTCTTACCTATTCGGCCATGCGCACCTGCTCACACAGGAGATTACAGTGCTAACATTGTTCACTTCCCCTTTGGGGCCCCGGTAACAGATGAGATTACAGTGTTAATATTGTTCACTTCCCCTTTGGGGCCCCGGTAACAGATGAGATTACAGTGCTAATATTGTTTACTTCTCCTTTGGGGCCCCGGTAACAGATGAGATTACAGTGTTAATATTGTTCACTTCCCCTATGGGGCCCCGGTAACAGATGAGATTACAGTGCTAATATTGTTCACTTCCCCTATGGGGCCCCGGTAACAGATGAGATTACAGTGTTAATATTGTTCACTTCCCCTTTGGGGCCCGGGTAACAGATGAGAGTACAGTGCTAATATTGTTCACTTCCCCTTTGGGGCCCCGGGTACACACGGGCGATGTAACACTCGACTAGGGCGACAAGGAAAGTAACATAATAAGTCTCATATATGTCTATGGTGTTTTTATTTTCTCTGTACTCGCTCACTTTGAACTCAAGCGTAGTCCATACATGTGCCACCATGTCTAGTTCACTGGACTGATTTTTGCGTGTGGGCTAGCATTCCCTGTTACCATTGTCGCTTGTCACGAGGCGAACCAACCTGACTTCAGAGGTACTTGTAATTTACATCCCCATGTCAAGGACGAGCTCAGTGATGTTATAGGGACATCACATTCTGTAGGCCTGAGTGCACGGATGAATAAGTGGTCAGTCTTACCATCAGTTAGCTGGACATCGACCGCTGGCGTCGAACTCTCGTCCGACCGCGCCCATGACGTCATCACCATAGTTTGCCATCAGGTACACTAACGCGTCCGCTAATGTTCTCAGCATATGCACAGCAATTATTGTACCCTTGTCTACTACGAACCAACCATATTTGCATAGACCAATGGAAACTCATATTTGTATGGACCAATCGAAATTCATATTTGTATAAACCAATCGAAACTCATATTTGCATAAACCAATCGAAACTCATATTTATATAGACCAATCGCACTGGATGAGTGATGGGGTTAGTACCACGCCAGTCACATTTACTTTCCATGACATTTCCTGGTATCTTCTTTAGGCATGGGAACCAAGATCAATTTGTAAAATTCAAAACCGCTTCGTGTTGCCATATTCTCCTTATCGCTTAAGTATTAAGATCCAGTTACTACTATTTCTTATAGTCCATGTCGTGTGGCGCTGCTAGTCATGTCTGTCCACAACCTTCTGTCTCTTGGGCTGCCAGTTATTTGTGATGCTGACGTTCATCCATGTCATTGTGTAAAACTCTACAGCATCTTCACTCTTATTCTCTCCCCCTGCCTCTGCCCATCTCCAAACTCCCCGTTGTGATGATATATTCCATCTTTAAACTATTTTTTTTTTTAAATATGTGTATAATAATGTATATATAATTTATATGTTGCATGTCCTTGCATGTCCATGAGCAATGCAGAAAAATTGAATTAAATTCCATTAAAGATCAAAAAAGTATGTACAGACAAATCAGCGAGCTCACAGGAAGAGAAATAAGAATAAATACAGGGTGTTTGAAATCAAAAACAGGACAGACTTTATTGGAGGAAGGTGCTATAGTGAAGAGGTGGAATGAGTATATAAGAGAATTATATAATGGAGAAAGGGAAGAATTAACAGAAGAAAGTAACTTAGAAGGCCCATGTATTCTAAAAGAAGACGTCGCTAATGCTATGAAACATACGAAGAAAGGAAAAACAGCTGGGCCAGATGAAATCACAATAGAAGAATTAGAAGTGTTGGGAGAATTTGGAGTAGATATATTAACCAAAATGTTGAATGATATTTACAGTAGTGGATATTTACCCAGTGATATGCTGAAATCTGTATTTATAGCTATACCAAAAAGACCAGGAGCAATTGATTGTGAAGATTTTCGTACAATTAACCTCATAAACCATGTCACTAAGCTTCTATTCAGAATTATAATGAGAAGATCAAGAAAGAAAATAAAAATGGAAATTAGTGAAGAACAGTATGGTTTTATGGAAGGAAAGGGTACAAACAATGCAATATATATATTACGAACACTAATAGAAAGATCAATAGAGAAACAAAGAGACATATATTTATGCTTCATAGATTATACTAAGGCATTTGATAAAGTAAAACATGATGAGCTGATTAAAATGTTGGAAGATATCAACATTGATGGGAAAGACTTAAGAATAATAAAGAATATATACTGGAACCAAGTAGCAGAAATTAAAATGGGAAATAAAGAGGGTAGTTACGAACAGATAAAGCTAGGAGTACGACAGGGGTGTGTCTTGTCACCCGATCTCTTCTCCCTGTATAGCGAAGTAATAATGAGAGAGATCAAAGAGAAGCCAGGAATACTAATCGGAGGATATAATATAAACAATATACACTATGCAGATGACACAGTATTGGTAGCGGATAATGCAACAGACCTACAACAATTGTTGGACAGTGTAGTAACAGAGAGTGCACAGAAAGGACTGTCCTTGAATATCAAGAAAACAGTAACAATGGTGATATCAAAGAAAATGGGGACGCCAAAATGTGACATAGAAATAGAAGGGGAAATTCTCAACCAAGTGGATAATTTTAAATACCTAGGGGCACTTATAACATCAGATGGAAGATGTACAAAAGAGATTAAGAGCAGAATAGGGCAGGCAAAGACAGCATTTCAGAAAATGAAGAGTATCTTATGCAATAAGTCGCTATCAATGAATGTAAGAAAGAGAGTACTAAATGCTATATAGAACCAGTTTTGCTGTATGGCAGCGAATCTTGGAATGTAAATGAACAAGTTAGGAAGAACTTAGAAGCAACAGAGATGTGGTTTTTAAGACGAATGTTGCGAATTCCTTGGACTGCCAGAGTAATTAACAACGATTGCCTGAAAGAGGCTAATGAAACTAGAACACTATATACAACAATAAGAAAGAGACAAACATCTTTCTTTGGTCATGTGATGAGAAGAGAGGCATTGGAGAACATCGTGATAACTGGAAAGATCGAGGGGAAGAGAGGCAGAGGCAGACCAAGAGAAATGATGCTGGACGGACTGAGACGGTGGCATGGAGGAATATCATCAGCAGAGTTGATCCAGAACACCAAAGACCGAGATCTGTGGAGAGCCATGAACGCCTACGCCAGCCGGCACGGCACTTGATGATGATGATGATGTCCTTGCAGGACGTTACAATCAACCAAGGTTTATTTTCTAGACAGTTTTACGTTCATGTAGTTTGGCATTAGTTCAACTTACTGCCAGTATAGGAATGTCATATTACACACAAATTCAGCTCAAAGGGAGAGTACCGCGAAATTAAATGAGAAACTTAACTAGTGTTGCTTGTCCCCAACTAAAAAAGTTCTATTGACGCTCACTGTCAAGATTCGCTCCACTACTTTTCCTTAAATTATCTCCCCAATTTGCCAGTTGATTATCTTCCATGAATAATAGGTTGATATTATTTGAACACCCCGACGGCACTAATTAATATGACTACTAATTGATTGTATTGAGGGATACGCTAGCAAATCGCTTATCTTGTTTTCTAGACAGAATTCAATATTATTCTTTACACAGGGTGTTTGTAAAGTCTCACTACATTTTGTATGTAGAAGACGTTTGAAAAATGAAGTACATTATGTCATTAAAAATGTGCTAAAAAACTCATTACATTAGTTACGATAGTCACTGCTGTGATCTAACGCTGTTTTGGGGGAGTTGGAAAATACCAATGAATTATTCATTATAACAGGTGTTGGAAATGTCCACCACGGGCTTCAAGACACGACTGTACACGTCTCTTCATATTGTCAAATAGTCTCTGCAACGTATCTGTTGTTATTTCTTGAACTGTAATTCTGATTGCTTCTTTCAGATCCTCAATTGTGTGTACATTATGTTTGTAAACATTTCCTTTCAAGAAACCCCATAGAACTACTCCAGCAGACGACATCAATTCGCTGCTTTTTCTTCACGATGGACTGTGAAGAACATATTTTATAACATCATGTACTTCATTTTTTCAAATTTGTTCTACATACTAAGCGCAGTGAGACTTTACGAAACCCTATATATATATATATATATATATATATATATATATATATATATATATATATATATATATATATATATATATATATATATATATATATATAAGGAAGGACTCTTTCCCACACTGCAAGCACACTGAGAAATTGATGCTAGACTTTAATTTTAGACACCACTGGGTCTCGGTGGGTGATGTGGCTAGTGTCACGTCGGCTGCCTTACTTCCCTAGACAATTCCTGGTGCCTATTTCAGGCTGGCTCCACCTGGTGGCCCACGTCAATTAAAAATATTGAATTGGCGGCAGTGCGGATTGATCCAACGATCCCGGGCCGGCATTCAAGCGTCTTGTCATTGCAGTTTGTTTTGGATCAAATGTCGGGATAGAATTAGCTAATCAGATTGTGCGCTGAAAAGAGAGGAATTGGAGAACAATGTGACGACTGGAAAGGTCGAGGAGAAGAGAGGCAGAGGCCAACCAAGAGAAATGATGATGGATGGACTAAGACGGTGACATGCAGGAATATCAGCAGCAGAGTTGATCCAGAACTCCAAAGACCGAGATATGTGGAGAGACATGAGCGCCTACGCCAGCTGGCAAGACACTTGATGATGATGACTTACTTAACAGTCCTCTTGCCCATGATTGGCGTGTCCCCATTGGTAGCAGACGACGCCGATCCTAGTGACAGGTTGTCGTCCATCCCCGCATTGGAGTATAGCTGACCACTTCCGGCCTTATCCTTCATTCCGTTGACCTGTGGATACACAATGCCGGACATATGAGGCAATGAATACAATCAAGAGAGCCAAAAACAAAGACAAATTAATTTTTAGATGAAGCCATTCAAGTTACATTCTACACTGGGTCTTTTCTTCGTTAACAGTATTAGAGTATTATAGGGAATGTATAGTAAGTTATTGTGTAACAGAACTGCATGAAAAATTTATTTTAAATAGT
The DNA here is from genome assembly GCA_014155875.1 of Cepaea nemoralis. Lineage (NCBI taxonomy): Eukaryota > Metazoa > Mollusca > Gastropoda > Stylommatophora > Helicidae > Cepaea > Cepaea nemoralis. The sequence continues at coordinate 477,001 of JACEFZ010017945.1, read as the reverse complement.
GAAGAGAAAGAAAGAAAGAAAGAAAGAAAGAAAGAAAGAAAGAAAGAAAGAAAGAAAGAAAGAACTGTAATATATGCCGAATAGCAACATAATGTATTCCTGCTGTTTATGACAACTTCCTTCTTTATTCGCCCACACCGCCATGATAGAAACACCTTGCATCTTCAAATTTCAGTCTTTATGATGTCTTTCGCTCTGTTTGAAATCTACTTCTTTCCCCTGTATGAAACACGTTGTCAATCTTGTTTTCAAAATAACTCATAACTTAGCACAGATAAATCCGCATGTTCTCCGATTCACACATACAAGAAATCGGTAACACGAACATTGATTCCAGATAATTCTAACAGTTTGTTTTATCGATTGTAGCTATTTTTCCCAAGACAACGATCGTCTGGAACACTTTTTGTTGTAACAAGCTATCGAAGGTATGACCAAATGTACAACTGGTTAGCGTGTGTATTCGATATTTACGCACTGGATCGTAATGCCTTTGCGATAAAGAGAATATAACAACATAAAGTGGATTGGAATTTTAAAAATTGACCTGGGTCCCCTGGTCGACTCAGCCTAAAAAGGATACCAGGAGAGGTCTTGTACAGTAAATGCGACTGGCGTGATACTAACACCATCACCCACTGAGCTCGATTAGTACACAGCCAGCCAGCCCACCAAGCAATCCACCAAGCAACTAGCCAACCAACCAAACGAGAGACCACTCAAACAAAAAACCAAATAATAATCAAAACCCCACATAAAAGGTGATGTTTGTTAAGTAAAAGGAAAACTTTTACTCCGTTAAATACGAAACAATCATGAGAAGAGAGCTATCGTAAATGTGAGGAAAACTTCAGCATATATATGCTTGTACCTCGTACAGAAATAGCCGTAATCAAACCTATTCAGCTTTTAACATATATGACTGGCGCAGTTCTAATTAAGAGAAAGCAATAGTCTTAAGTGAATCTTGGGACGTCCAGGTTACCAGGGTGGATACTGACAACTTCACAGACAACCAGCAACACTCCCCCCCCCCCACCCCGCCCCCTCCCCCATATGTCATTTATACCTCAAGGCGTGTAAGATGTGTCCTATAATTTTAACAAATACAAGTGGAGGCGCTAATACACTCACTTCATATATATATATATATATATATATATATATATATATATATATATATATATATATATATATATATATATATATATATATATATATATATAGAGAGAGAGAGAGAGAGAGAGAGAGAGAGAGAGAGAGAGAGAGAGAGAGAGTATGTATCTATAAGTAAATGTTTGTTAGTGAGTTTGTCCTGTGAGTATATGTGTATGCGGGGGATTATGTATTTGTGTGTTATTGAGTGGGTGCATAACTGAGAGAGTTCGTGTAAATTGCATATGTATGTAGGTTTGTATGTTATGTGTTTATGCACGTGTATGTGTCTGTATGTGTATGTCTGTCTGTCTGCCTGTCTGTCTCATAACATGGTCATATGCATTGTTTATGTTCACAGCATTCATTTGACTATTTGTTTTGGTTCTATGTGAATGTAACATGCACAATAGATAACTGATGTACGAAAGGTGAGTGATTGGAAAGCCGAATGTAAGACAAGCCTGCGTGCCCAATCTGTGACCCTTTGAAGATAAAGTTCGTTCGTTCGTTCGTACATGAACAAGTTATCGAGGTAGGCGTTTCGAGAATGTAACCGCATCGTGCAGCCAGGGTCGTGGTTTGAGCGGGCAAAAGAGCAAAATTTGTACGACCGTTCGACAAAGTCTCGATAAGCGCCCACTCTCTCTCTCGATGAGTAGTGGGCCTGCAGTCAGTAAGCTGGTATAGCTTTTTTTTTTCGGTCAGTCCTGCCGGCGTAGCTTGAAAGCTCGTCGGTAGGCGTCCAGTGGTTTTGCATGTATCACCTTGTACCGGGAGGGCGCGCTTTAGCGATGCTACTCTTGGCTTGCGTGTGCGTGAACGTCTGTCCTGTCAATCGCCATATGCATTTGTGCGCTGGTGAGGCTCAACCGTAAATCGGGAGATCTGTTCGCAACTTAGACGAGCAATATCTTCTGTGGGCAGCTTCTCGCCTCATATGTGTGTGGTCTGTTCTGGCAGTCAGTCCGTCTTCGGCGAAGGAAATTTGGTTGATCCTATCAGTAATCATACGCTCATTGCTTGTCGCTACGCTTGTCTTAAAACTGAAAACAAAAGGAATGACGGAAGGGCCGTTTGCACGAGACTCCAGGCTAGTGAGTCGATACATACAGGGATAACTGGCCGTGGCAGCCTAACGTCCACTGCATCTGTGTCCGTCTTCCAGTCGTCTTGCCATGCTCGCCACTGGAAACAGATGGACACAGACGAGAGAGCGGGGACGACGGAGTTGCGCGTCCACTACCTCGCTATATAAATCCAAAGCGCAAGTCATTCGTTCCTCATCATAAGATGCAGTGAATGAATGGTCCTCGTCATTCATGACGGACGAACATCACATGAACAAGAAAAAGTGAAGCAATGATTTGTGTATTAATCCACATATCTTCCACATCCGGCGCTGTGGCTTTGGAGATAGTGAAGCTGCTTGTGACAATTCTCCGACAAACCGAGTCGAAAGTTCGAAATCAGCAGCAGGCGATTTGAATGCAGACCGCTTTGCGTTGACTTCGATGGTTTGAGACGTCGGCCGTTCAGAAAGAAATAGCCCTCCAATGAAATAACATCGCCTTGTAAATCATTAATAGCTAATAAAAACTGGGGTCGATGGGAATGTCACGTAAAAAGCACACAATTAACCTTAACATTCACACTATCTAAAGTACACTAAAGAAGACGAGAATAGAAACAGTAAACACACATCAGCTATGGATTAAAATGACTGTGGACTAAGTGGACTCGTTATAGTCTCTAGGACAAGAATGGACGGGGGCTAAAGCAAGATAAACCTACTAAAGTAGCAGGGCAGACGTGTATTCTTGCTCTCAGTATGGCCTGTTATATCCAGTCGGAGGATTTGAAATCCAAGATCTTTTGCGATCTTGCAAAAATAAATAAATACATTTAAGCTAGGATGTCTAGAAGTGTTGGCTTGATCAAAGATGTAAAACTGAAAGCAAACTATAATGTCTTCTACTTCTTCTTCTTCTTCTTCTTCAGAAGAAGAAACTATAATGTGAGTTTACAAAATGTTGAAATGGGAAACTCGTTTAAATGTTTTGTTGGGTGTGAAATAATAACATCAATAACTAAGGGAAGTTTATGTAAACTGGTGAGATGTTACCGCTGTCAGGTGATAAAACATTGACACAAACGTATATTAAGAGGTTGATGGGCTTAGAGTGCAGTAATTGAGAAAATGATCTATTTTAGATCGCTGTGTTAATGGGTGTGTATAGTCCTGAGATGACAGTGTGTGTTTCGAAAAGGCTTCGAGTTGAAATTGATGTCAAATGACATATTATCTTTCTACTTCTTATAATCGTTGGCGTGTGGCGTCGGCGATTATGTCTTTCCGAAACCTTCTGTCTCTCGCACTGCAAATCGTTTCAGATGTACCTCCTTATCAAGATGTCAAACTAGGTCTTATCCTGACTCCCCGCCCTTCACCCATTCTTTTCAACCTTCTGGATGACACGATGCAGCCTTCCCCTTCTCACGACCTGCTCAAAGAATGTCCTCTTCTGATGCGAGTAACCAGTTCTCTCTGTGAGTTATCTGCTATCCAGATGTGAAAGCGGAATTAGGGAAAAAGGCACCATCCTTTAGAAGTAAGTCTGTCTGGTCTGTCTGGTCTGTCTGGTCTGTCTGGTCTGGTCTGGTCTGGTCGGGTCTGGTCGGGTTCGCGTCGCGTCCCGTCCCGTCGGTCGGTCGGTCGGTCGGTCGGTCGGTCGGTCTGTGCATTGTTTTTCTTTCAGCCCAGCTTTCCTATCTATGTATGTGTGTGTGTGTGTGTGTGTGTGTGTGTGTGTGTGTGTGTGTGTGTTCTATTTTGTATTGTAGGCTAAAGAGAGAGGGATAGTACCTCACGGTGATTGGTAGCCAAGGTATAGACAAGGATCTTACTTAGATCCCATCTCTTTATGTAGCTCATGTATGGCGTCACGAATAACGCTTGTGAACGGCGGCGGCCACACCACGGGCAACAGTATTGGCTGACTGGCTAAACTACATGAGTGAAATAGGGGCAATATCCTACAAGGGAATGTCTATCTCTAGTACACAAAAGGCTGGGACGGTGAAAAAGGCAGACGAATCTAAATAGATAACCGCTTTGAAAGAGAAACAGCAGAGTGTGTGGGACACATGAGGCGTGTTCGGGACACGATAGTTAACATGGCTGGCCATCGTGGAAGAGATTGGAACTACACCACGTAGTATCATAGAGACAGCAATGCGATCACAACAAAAAGAAAACAGCGATAGGGGTAATTCTTGGCTCTCTGGAGGTGAGCCTGTTGTAAATATTCTCAGAGAAGAGACAACTCCTATAGTGAATAAGGTAGTGAATTATGACGAATGCAACTTAAATTCCTTTGAAACCTGGACATTGAACAAGAACTAGAAAGTTGAATAAAGGCCCTGGTGATTTCTGACACTTCCGACATGTCATTTATACCGAAAAATCAACAAGCTGGCAGTCAGGGTTTGTGACTGGGCATTCCTAGTTTTCCACCAGGTAGAAGATAGTTATGACAATCGTGTATGGTATTCGACACTTCTAGAAATTGTGGCATTCCTGGTCAGAACAAATGTGAACAGACACATCCATGTAGGACACTTGCATATGTGGAGTTGAGGATACTTTTTCTCTGTCCTGATTATCTACTCAGTGCTAAGTTTCTCTCAAATTGGTCCCGTTGGAACAGTCAATTTGCTTGTGACTTAACAAGCGAGGAATAGCAATGGATCTCACTACCCCTTTCCTTATAAATAATATCCTACTTTTCAGAAACATTCACCACACTGCGCCATTATTTATTTATAGAAAGAACATATGTACAATAATTACCTTAGCAAGCCAATTTGAGAAGATATATTCCAGAAGATTGTATCAGTCATGCTTATAACTGAGAATATTTCCGGAAGGTTGTTATGGGGGAGATTTTCTCTAAAGAATATGCTACTGAATGGATGCATTAATGAATATTGGAATACAATATTCAGAACATAGTTATAAAAATACACCCCCCCCCCCCATCCATCTTCCCTAATTATACAGGATTCATATAACTAAGACACTTTCAAGATGTAGGAGTGTGTTAGTGTAGACATGTATGTGATTCTTTCTAGTTGTCCCATATCTTACACTGTGTGTATGGTGAGCTAGCGTCACGTATGAATCCCTAGCTTGTAGTATATCATAATTAATAGGATCTTTAGGAAATCATATAGAGATGTTGGTCCTTCATTCGTTCATTTCTTCCGGTTGAGTTTATTACCTTTGAAATAGTTTCTGCCTCTATATTCTTCCTTATTTATTCATCACAAGTTCCAGAGATAGAGGGGATTAGTGGTCTCGAGGTATTGTGTCCGCCTCGAGTGCTGGAGGTCCCTGGTTCAGGTCCCGGTAAGGGCCGGGATTTGTTTTCCACGTGGACCTCTAGTTGTCACTTGTCGTCCCTGGAGGAAAGTGGACTCGACAAGCACACATTTAATATCCTTCTACTATTGGAACTATTGAATGACTTTTGTCTACACTCCTCCCTTCTGTCTTCCATACACTATCTCTCTCTCTCTCTCTCTCTCTCTCTCTCTCTCTCTCTCTCTCTCTCTCTCTCTCTCTCTCAATCCTTCATAACATACCCTGACAACAGTTTCCTCCAACAATTAATAACATGTTTATTGTTGAAAACTATGTCAGTTGTATGTATTGAATGTGTATATGTAGTTGGTAGTGTCTGCTAGTGTGAGTGCAAGATAGGACTCTGGACGTATACTTTCTCGCCTCGTCATACGGCCAAACCACAGGACATCAAACATAGAAATGGACAGATCTCACCCTGGATGTTCCGTTCTGCTTGAGTCTGGACTTAATCCGATTTTGGGAAAATGTTCACAGTCTAATCACCAGAAGATAATGCGATTAAGGTAAGTCACTGAAAAAACGCATATGTCCTGGTTTTGGAAGTTGTACCATCCATCACGGAAACACACATCACCATTGTCTATCAATGTCTATTGCTATGGTAAATGTTCTACACACTGTCTCTCATTCGGAAAGTTGTATATTTTTTTCCCAGTGCAAATGCATACAGTTTTGGATCTCTCTGTTTTATTATAATGACAGTTCTTTCAATGGGTTTCACAAAAACCTAGTTATTTGTAATTCGTTAGGTCAGCCCACGATTAGTGAATGGCTATGTTGAATTTGCTCTAGTGAAATACTTTCACTGCACCTGTGACGTTAGGGTCTTTACTCTTTTCTGAACAGGTCAGGAGTATATATGAAACCTGGGGACATATATACAATCAGGTGATATGAATCTGCTTCAAACTACTTCTTATGTGAGTGTCCTTCTCTAGCCATATTGAGAAGCCTCCGAAAGACACTCTGACATAAGACTGATGAGTGCACTAAAGTTTAACCGATTAGATAAATGAAGGAAATGCTACAAGTCAAGCACAAACGCCTATTTCCCTATGCTATACTATTACGCTAAGGTTAGATTACCTTATCACTTCTATGATCATCCATGAATTGAAATTATATATAAGCACATATGCACTAATATCCCATTGCCTTAAACAATAAGGGACTATAATTTCTTTCCACACACAGGATGCATAGATATCTCTGTCCAGTTTTGGAACACACACTAACTTCAAAACAAGTTTTCCACTCATTTATACCGAGTGTCCAATCCTCCGTTGTTTTTTGATCCACAATCAAATTTTGCCGTAAGTCCCCACATCAAACGTCTGTGAAGTCACGTATTCGTTAATTGCTCGTTCCGTTCCGTTCCTCCGCTGGTTCCCTGTGTTCCCCTACGCTAGTACCTCCAAGCGTCCGAACCCTTTGATCGCCGTCTTCGTGCGTTTTCCCGTTCCTGAAGTCTCCCCGTCGTTCTGTCCTTTGAAGTCGATGGGCAATGACTCCTCACACTGTATCCTATTTTTATACTAGTCGGTCAATGATCCTTTAATTTATCCTCATCTCAGATTGAAGTACTCGATTGTTAACCCTCCTCCTACATTGCAATTAATCTTACTATTAAAGTTCATCAGGGAATCATTAACTCACAGTATCCCGTGACATAGGCCCTCTCTTAAGAGAGTTGACCGCGTCGACTCTTCCTCACTGTAGTTTTGATTCCTATGATCCACCAACCTATTCCTCTTCCTCTGGAGTTGGATGTCTAGATAAGAAATCCGCTCCTACATTATCCTTACTAGGGAAGTATTCCACTGTGAAGGTGTACTGTTGCAGCAACAACGACCATCACATCCACCGTGCGTTGAGCTTCTGCGAAGTAGCGATGAACATCACGTGTTGATGATATGACTGGATCCTCACATGGCTCACCTCCTCATCCAGTAGGCGACCTCAATAGACACCCTACTATACTACTCATGACCGAAACTAGTGTTGTCACATCGCCCCTGTACGTCCTGTCGACCTACTTTCGACTTGCGTAAGCGACGGCTCACAATACAGACGGATTGTCCCATCCTGACTGTAACACTGTTTCCATATTCTCTTGGTTTCCCCCGGCCATGTCTCGGGGGATGTTCCACCTCGTCCGCGTTGGACCGAGTCATCTTTCCCAAACCTCCTGGACTTTTGCTTCCAGGACCATCTTGGACGATATTGAATATGGTCAGCCAATCTTCGGTTGGAGTCCTGGGTATTTCTCGCCTTTCCCGACGCTACCCACCCCTTTTGAATTGGGTTACTAGTGAAGGTTTCACTCTTGTCCTTTCCCTGACGTGTGATTTCCCTCCTCCCTTCGTTGGGTAAATCTGACCTATCACGTACTTTCCCATATGCCCTCCTATGTAGTACTGGTGATCTCTGGTCTTCGTCTGGACTTGTAACCTTTTTCTTAATGGCTGCCATCACCATAAGGTGCGAAGCTTTGCTCTCGGATCTCTCCTCATATTTCTTAATGAGATGCCTAGGGAGATTTTTCCTTTCTTCCCCGATCCGGATTCCATAGGTATTCTTGGACACAACCTTTTCCACAGGATAAGGTCCTTTCCATCCTACTTGGAGTATATTAGTCTCTGCTGGACCCCATACTTCCACTTGGTCTTCCACCTTAAGAGCTATTTTACTCTTAGTCCACTTGTTGGGTGGTGCTTTCTGGCACTCTGAACAAGATTTCACCCACCGGCGTACATCACCGGTCATTCCTGGCCAGCAATAATGGCCGGAAATTTGCTGCAATGTCTCTCTGACACCCATATGTCGATTCTCGGCTATGATGTGTCCACTCTGAAGAATGTGAGGACGGTGGGTCTCTGGAACCACCCACTGCTCGTGCAGGTTGTCTCCCTCTCCAGCTCTCCGATAGAGTAGTCGATTCTTCAGAAAGTACTGTCCCCGTTCTGGTGGCTCAGCACTTCTTTGCAGCTTCCTGTAGCAAGGACGCAACGTAGTATCCTTCCTCTGGGCAGTATGCAATTCCCCTATCACTGAGTTGTCGCATAGTGTCTCTGCCTCTTTTTCCTTCCCTTGAGATCCACTGGTTACTGCTCCCCTGTGGGCTGGCTGTTTGGGCACCCCCAAAAAGACATATTTTGTGCCAATGATCATTGGGAATAGGGAATCAGCTAATACAGCTGCAGGAATAATGCCCGTGACGTACCTGGACTTAACCTCCACCTTGGCGATTGGCAGCGTCATGGTAACAGCACTCCTCATTGCCGGCTGTATCTCTATGGTCTCCCCTGTAAGTTAGTCTGGGCTTACCAGGCTGGCATCTATCACAGCTTCCCCATCCAAACCTGAATCGTAGAGACAAGCAACCTGCTGGCCATTGACTTTAATCAGTTCAACCACAGGTGGTCTCTCTTGGTCTTGAGTGCGTTCCACCTCCTCGACCTTTTCCTTGCATCTGCAGTCCACAGTATTATGTGTTTTCGACCTGCAGTGTGTGCACCATTTTCCCTTCCAAACTTTCCGTGGGCTCTCTTTGGTCAGAGCTTCTCCGCCGACCTCAGCCTTGTCGGTGATCACCTTCTTATGAATCACTTGGCATGCCGCGAAGTGATAACTTTTCGGTTTCGATCTGCAGTCCTTGGTGTTATGAGAGGGCGCCTTACAGATTGAACACCACTTCTCGGACCACGGTCGTTTAGCTGGAGAATTCGAGGTGCTCGGGTTTCCTTCCTTCACCTTCTTTGAACTCTCCTCTGTGTGCTTTATATAAGGTTCCACTTGTCCTCCTTCCGAGTTCTTAGGTTTCATTCGGGCTTGTTTCTCCTGACCTTCTGTGGGTTGTATATTGGTTTCTTTAGCTTCCCCATGGACTTCTACGAATCTTTCCGCCAGCTTATTCACAACATCCAGCCGTTCCGCCCCTTGATCTCCTAAAAATGTCTTCAGTGGTTCGGACATTTGCTGTCGCATCTGGTCGACCACCATCATCTCTTCCAGACTCTCATAGTCCCGCTTGAACTCTGCCAAGTCCATTCATCTCTGGAGATATGATTTCAGCCTTAAAGTTCATTATGGAATCATTAACTCACAGTATCCCTCATTTTCCATTCTCATATATTTCAATTTTATATGCAAGGTATCGAGGAATCACTAAACTGCAGTTTTCCCGTGACACTAGTAATAAAATTTCTCCTTGTCTCTGGGTAGTGAGTATATCCAATTACTCCAGGTCTCAAAAAGTGCGCGGCTCTGCCCAGACATGAAAAATCTTATCAAGAATCAAGGAAGTAACAAACAAAATCAACCAACCAGAAGCCTGGAAGCTGATAAAATGCAGCCCGATCTACGAACGAATCAAGACAAGCCACACCCTAGAGGCCCCAAATACAACCAAACCGATACAGTCGAAGGTTGAATGGGGCCATTCGTTTCGAGAGTTGAAACTGGAATTGGGTAGTGAGATTGGACTATTGTTGCGCACGTAAAACATCCCTTGGCAGTTGGAAATCGAAAAAGAGTAGCCTAACGGCGCTGCTCGGGCAAAATTTCTAGTTACAAAACTACCCGAGTATTTTCAGGATCCTCGCCGGTGCTACGGTGATGTTGATCCGTCGACTAAACTAAACTAAAGTTCCAGAGAGCAAGCTTGTTTTCGTTTTGTTTTTTTAAATTGTCACATCTGAACTGTACTTCTATCTTTCCAGAGCGACTAACTTATTCACAAGTTAAGACGTCAATTTAACCAAGACAAAAATAAACAATGTGTTTGTTTTCAAATCGAGCAGGCTTCGGGAATATACAAGGCGATGTCTTGTCTCTGGGCCATTAGTTTTTGTTTGGGGAAAGATATTTACTGTCTCATTCGATCTAGCATGAGAAACTTGACACATTTAACCGATATGTGGGACCAGGTAGAGAAAGCAGGGGAACAGACTGAGACTCCGTATCTGGAGATAATGATATGTCCGGGGGAAGGGGGGCGTGTTGGCAGGGGTTCTGGACGAATCTCAAAACTGAGAGAGAAGACCAGGAGAGCTTTCAAACAGATGGCAGTTGGAACGATTAGAAGTGTGACTTGGCTGTAGAACGAAGGGACGGAGCACGTGTGGGAATATCCTGAGTGCAGTGATGTTGGTTCTTAGCTCAGCTTAGTTCAACTTAACTCAACTCAACAGATCTTCTCTCCCTGAAAACATGGCTACCACCGTCTCCTGTTAGATTAACTTGCTGAAGTTTCGGACGTATTATATGATTGCCGTCAAGAGTGGTCTCACTGGGATATCTAAATATATCCTGAAATCCTGGCTATGTTTCTTACAGTTAAGGTTCTGTTGGATGTCCCTATTTCCATTCTTCTTTCCTCCATCTTCGAATATCAGAGGTTGCATTATTTCCATGTAATTTAGGTTGTTATCCTATTGTTCCATCCATCCATCATGTGCCATGCCGGTAAGCGTGGGCTGTCATGTTTTGCCATCTCACTCAATCACCAGAGTCGTGGATCAGCTCAGTGTTTCTGTCTCAACCATGCCACGAGGCCAAGCCATCCAGGTATTTACTTCTAGGTCTTCCTCTTGGTTTGTTATCGTCGATCTTACCAGTTGTCACCAAGTTCTCCAATTAATTTCTTCTCATAACATGCCCAAAAAATTTTCACTGTCTGTGTCTAATATCTCTAATCAGTTTACGATCTTCATTTGTTTCTTGAAGGACTTGTTCATAGGTCTTTCTGGCTGTCCATGGTATTCTTTGCATTTTCCTCAGAAACCACATTTCTACAGCCATCAGATGTTTTTCAGTTTGTCTGCTCATTGTCCAAGCTTCACTTTCCTATTGTTAGAAAGTAGAATTTTAAGAGCATTCATCTTTCCCATTGCAACATACGCCTGTGAGACCTGGACACTTACTAACCAGGTTGAACAGCACATATATATCTTTGAATGTAAATGTTAAAGACGGATTCTAAGAATATATTAGATACAGAAATGAACAAATGCATCCATATGACAAGAACTGAATACTGAAGAAGGTTGGCTACTAAAGACGATAAGGCAGAGAAAATTGAAACATTTTGGTATCTTGAAACATGAACGTTTGGAGAGAACAATCATCGAGCGGTATATGCCCAAAAAAAGAAGAAGAGGAAGGCCAAAGAGAAGATGGGTGCAGAATGTGGCCGATGATCTCCAGATGGGTGTATCGGATGCGGGACATCTTGCTTATGACTGAGATGTATTCCGGTCGGTTGTTATGGAAGCGAAGTTCTGCAAAGGACATGCTACTGAATGAATGAATGAATCCCATTTTTAGCACCAGCCTGTGGTCCCTGAAGTTTATAAGTGGCGACGAATCCACTTGAGCTCCAGCAGTTGTTATGCTATCGGTTGATTCAAAACATGCTATACGCGTCAACTCAAGGCAGTGACTTTCTTCGCAAATTCAAACCTGGACATTGGGACATTCTGCTACATTAGGTATCGTCATCAATCGTTTTATCAGTCCATGGTGTTCCACTGTAACACCACATCACTATAAAACCACGTCACTGTAAAACTACATCGCTGTAGAACTACATTACTGTAAAACCACATCATTGTAAATCATGTCCAGAAGGAGAAACCTGTGATGACACTGTGATGTGATAAGGCCATAACATTATGTAGGCTTGAGTGCAGGGAAGAATGAGTGGTCACTGTTTTCTCTGTTAGTGGATGACGGACACAGACAGACAGACAGACAGACAGACAGACAGACAGACAGACAGACAGACAGACAGACAGACAGACAGACAGACAGACAGACAGACAGACAGACAGACAGACAGGACAGACAGACAGACAGACAGACAGACAGACAGACAGACAGACACACAGACAGACAGACAGACAGACACACAGACAGACAGACAGACAGACAGACAGACAGACAGACAGACAGACAGACAGACAGACAGACAGACAGACAGACAGACAGACAGACAGACAGAACGAACGAACGAACGAACGAACGAACGAACTTTATTTTAAAAGGGTAACAAATTAAGCACGCAGGCCCGTTTTACATTCGGCCTTTTCAATCACTCATCTTTCATTCATCAAATGTGCACGTTACATTTACATAGGGGAAAAAACATTGTCAAATGGATTTTGTAAGCATAAACAATGCATAATACGTATGATACATTCACGTGGGGGGAAAAAACATTGTCAAATGAAAGTTGTAAACATAAACAGTGCATATTGCAATTTTGTGAGACACATCCCTCATCCACCCACACATACCCCACCACACCCCCACCCACCACACATACCTCCACGCACTCACACAGACTCAGGCAAACATACATGCCGCCACCCACTCACTGATCCCCCACCCACACACACATCCCCCACCCATCCCATAACCGACACGCACACACCCACCCACATATTCTCCACATCCCACCCACACACCCGCAACCACCCAACAAAACACACATCACAAAACCACACACACATACCCCGTCAACCCACACATCCCGCACCTATCCACACATACATTCTGCATCCTCACAATTTTCCCCACCCACCCACATACACTTCAGCCAACCTACACCCACTCACCCACCCAATATCCGCCACCTCTAACTACACATCCCCCACCTATACACACATCCCCACCCACAAACACATCTCCCCACCTGCCCACACATATCCCCTACCGATAAACACCTAAAAACACACACCTCGCACCCACACACACCCCACCACCCATATATACCCCACCCACACACATCCGCCGCTCACACACATCTTCCCACAAACACACACACACACATACCCCAACCATACACTCATCCCTCACACACATCTACCCACTCACGTACTCATCCATCAACCACTCACACCCACACATCACCCATCCGCCCATCAACACATGCATCTCTCATCTACCCTCCCACCCACACACACCACAACCACCCAGCCAAACACACATCCCCCCATCCTCACATACATCCTTAATCCACCTGCACATCCCACACCTCCCCCACCTCTCACACATCTCCCCTCCCACACAAAACTCCTCCCATAAACACATCCCCCCTCACACACATCCCCCACATTCATTCCTCATACACATCCCCGGCCACACATCTCACCACCCACACATACATCATCCACCCACTCACATTTACCCCATCCACACTCACACACTCCCACCCACACAGACATATCCCATTCACAGACAACCCTCCCCCCACACTCATCCCCCACACCCATTACACACCCAGCCCCAACCTACACAATCTCCTAAACACCCATTCACCCACCCAAATACACATTCCCTATCCACACTCCCTAACCCACCAACACCCACATACTTTTAATAATTCTCTCCCAAATATCCCCCCCCCACAGACACACACACCTCTCACACACACATACATCCCCCACCGACTACACATCTCTTCACCCATCCAGACATCACCCATCAACCCATACACATCCCCACACACAACCTCTCCACACATACATTCCCCACTCCCCCCCCCCCCCCACATACACATCCCTCATATACACACCCACACAAACATCCTCACATCTAGACACATACATGATTCCTCACATGATCACTGAAACTAATAAGAACAAACTCCCATACTTTACACACAGTTGAGACACTGACGATTGTCGTGAGCATTATCGCAAACATTGTAACAAGTGGAGAAAAAATTGTACATATACATTGTAGAGTAAAAATTAGTGATGCAATTCAACTCTCTCTCTCTCTCTCTCTCTCTCTCTCTCTCTCTCTCTCTCTCTCTCTCTCTCTCTCTCTCTCTCTCTCTCTCTCTCTCTCTCTCTCTCTCTCTCTCTCTCTCACACACACACTCACTAACTCTCTCCCTCACATCACAGTAATGTCATATTATACATGATAAAATCAAGTGGCATACTAAATGATAATATGAAAACAACAGACAGACAGACAGACAGACAGACAGACAGACAGACAGACAGACAGGCAGACAGACAGACAGACAGACAGACAGACAGGCAGGCAGGCAGGCAGGCAGGTAGACAGACAAACAGACAGGCTGGCAGGCAGACAGGCAAGTAGGCAGGCAGGCAGGAAAGTGACGAAGAAAAAAAAAAGAATAGACCCTCAAACCAACATGCCAAGCCATCTTATATTTTGCTGTCGTCTGCACTTCCCTCCATCTCTTGTCTAATTTACCTCTCAGTGTGTTTGTTGTTGTTGGTTGTTGTTGTTGTTGTTGTTGTTGTTGTTGTTGTTGTTGTTGTTGTTACTGTTACTGTTGGTCTACCTCTATTTCGTTTGCCTAACACAAAGCTTATTGTATTAATACATATACTTTCAAGTATGAGGCTCACATAGACAAACAAATGACAGTGGCAGATTTCCCCAGCCCGCTATTGTTAGGTGATTACAATGTCGTATATAAAAATCACCCATCAAAAATGTAAAGTAACGGAGATTAAACTGTCATCTGGCATCTGACGCCTGCGATGATAATTGCATCACGTAGTGTGCATACTACACGAACACATATTTATTATTATAAATATAGGGATCAAACTATCAGACACAGCCTTGAATATCTGTAGAGATGACTGATATTGACATTACAAAAAATAACGACCACCGTAAGTTCGGCGAATAGATTAGATAAAGCGAGCTAATAGCAGATTCATGCTAAGGGGATTCCAGTATTTCGCAAGTCCCTATACAAATCATGGGCAGATTTACTCCCTGACATTATTCTGTAGGCTGGCGAGTTAGCGAGTTATGTTTGCTTTGAGATGTCTGGGCTCTTAGGTGAGAAGATATTGTGTCCAACGGCTAGCGGTGTGTTCCGTGGCTGTTAAATATCTTTTGTGAAAGGAGTACGGAGATAATAGACAGATAGACAGACAGAAAAACGAATGGATAGACAGACGCATAAACACATAGATCTGAGTGTATGTGTGCACCCACTTACTCACCAACACATTAACCCACCCACACAGACAGACAGACATAAGAATGGACAGACAAGCATGCAGACACATAGACACGCATGCATGCTTAAGGGCAGACAGACAAACCGAGAGACATATCTGTGAACACAATCCCACAGATCAGGAAGTAGCATCACCCATACATCAGGGCTCACAGAAAGTCGCAACCCCCTTGAGAGTGCTCAGAAACGGAACGCGTCTGTCAGCGGCACAAATTAAGTTAGCCTTGTCTTTAAGAAATCAGCCACCTTGTGGACATTTGCATAAAGCACTTGAAGCTGCTCTGTGTTAATATTTGGGAAGGCATATCAGACTAGCACAATAGACAGGTTATGCTGTCTCCGACTGTTTTGTCTTTGGTCCAGTGCCGATGTGCACTTTATTCTTCTTTTTTCCTTCTTTCATTTTGCTACGGGGTTGGGAGATTGTCCTTTTGCGCCCACGCCTTTCCCAATACTGTCTTTAAATACCTTGTCTGTTTCAGCGTGCATATCCGGCATATTCTCGCCAGTGTACATTCAACGCACAGTCTACAGATCTACACATGTATCGAGTCCAAAACAAGGCAGCTCTTCACCACAGACAGTTAGCCTTTGTATATAATTGCATGTACCAAGGGCGTTCAGAAAGTAATGCACCGCATCGTTTTTCTCCGCTAATAATTAAGACATAAGCTTTAAATCTTGCACACTTCAAATGTGACATGTGTCAATTGTGTACACTAAATTGCAACTCAACCGGCCTAATAATATGGCTGTCCTAAACCGTTGAAATGGAGCGTGTTAGCAACTTGCGTTATAGGCAGCGAATTGTGATATAATTTCTTGTTGCAGAGAAGGAAGCTGCTGTGAACATTCACAAGCCTCTATGTGATGTATACGGACATTTTGCAGTCGACAGGAGTACAGTCGGTCGCTGGGTTCAGATAATCAAAGAATCAGGAAGTGGAGATACGGAGCTGCTTGATAGACATCGCTGTGGATGTCCTGCCACAGCCACTAACGCAGAAATCTTAAAATAAGCAGAGGGCATTGCACTGCTCAACAACTGGACTTAAGCTGTCAGTCAGCTATGGTAGTGCATATGCTGTTATAAAAATTATCGGATTTTCTAAGGTTTCCGAAAAATGGGTTCTCCGAAGTCGCACAAATAACCATCGAATGCAAAGCAAAGTAATTTCTTCTGAAGTGCTGCTGCATTTCAATGCTCATGGAGAGAACTTGTTGGCTAAGATCGTTACAGGTGACGAAACCTGGACACATAATTTTGAACTAGAGACAGAAAGACAGTCAATGGTGTCGCATCATCCGCAATCATCAGAAGAAAGAAATTCAAGAAACTCATTCAACTGGAAAGGTCATGATCACTGTAGTTTGGGACATTGAAGGTGTGATTCTTGTGGATGTTATGTCAAGAGGAGAGACAATCCATTCGCAAGCTTACATTAAGACATTGCAGAAACTCAATCAACGTTTTCGCAGAGTTCGGCTGCAGAAAAACCCAGCAAACCCGCTGCCACTTGACGACAATGCGCGCCCTCACGCACGTCTGGCAACGGGAAGCAAATATAACATTTGGTTGGACTGTACCACCCCATCCATCCTAGAGTCCCGATTTAGTACCTATTGATTTTCATATACCTGGTCTACTTAAAGATGCACTCCGTGGGACAATGTTTGAAGATGATGAAGGAGTGATTCATGCAGCAAAGAAATGAAAACATGATCAAGACTAATTCTGGTACGGGCGAGGAATACGTGCATTTGTTTCGCGATGGTATAAAGCCGTACAAGTTTATGGAGATTTTGTTGAATAATACGATGTTTCCACGAATATCCATGTATATTGAACGAGGGTAAGTTAATAAGTAAGTCATAAATGGCTGTAGAAAAATAACGAAATATGATAACAACTTGAAACCTGCTTATGTTTATACACACATTGTCCCTTCATATCTCAACATAATTTCCACCAACACTGATGCACTTATCCCATCGTTTTATCAGTCCTCCCAAACCGGATGCATAGAACTGCATGCTCTGTTTTCTAAACCACGGTTTCACTTCACATTCAACTTAGGCGTCCTTTGCGAAATGTCTCCCGTCAAGGTGAGTTTTCAGTGGACTTAGCCTCTAGCGATTTTCCGTAAAGCGGTGCATAGCTGGGTAGAAAACGATACGCGGGCGAGTCAATAAGTAAGTCACACATTTATGTGGGACGGCAGGTCAATGAAAACAAAGCAAGCAGTTCTATGCAGCCGGTTTGGGCAAACTGATAAAACGATGGGATAAGTGAATCAATGTTGGTGGAAATTATGTTGAGAAATAAAGGGACAATGTATGTATAAAAATAAACTGGTTTCAAGTTGTTATCATAGTTATTTATTTATCTACAGCTATTTGTGACTTACTTATTATCTTACCCTCGTATATGAATTGCAAGCTTGTTGAATAAACAGTTCTTGAGAAAAATGATGATGTGCATTACTTTTTGAACGCATTTGTAGATTTTTTCATGTCGTTGTATTAATACATGACCCTAAATAGGAGAAGAATAATGTGAGGTTGTAGAAGGAAAGGGTACAGTAAATGCTGTGTACATGCTGCGATCAGTAATTGAACGTTCTATAGAAGTAAAGAAAGACTTACATCTTTGCTTTATTGACTACACAAAAGCTTTCGATAAAGTAAGACATGTCAACATGATGGAGATGCTTGCAGATCTACAAATTTATGGGAAAGACATTAGAATCATTAAAAACATATATTGTAAACAACAAGCTGCTATAAAGATTATAATGAAGTAGGTCAATATCAGCCTATTAAGAGAGGTGTGAGACAGGGCTGTGTAATGTCTCCAGGACTTTTTTTCTCTGTACAGTGAAAATATTTTCAGAAATGTTTACGATATGAAGGAATCATCATTGGGGGACATAACATCAATAACATTAGATATGCGGGTGATACAGTATTGATTGCAAACAATGAGCAGAATCTGCAACATTTAGTAGATGCGCTTGTTGCACACAGTGAACAACTGGGTTAGAATTAAATTGTAAGAAGACACAGATTATGGTCGTCAATAAAAAGAAGGAAATATCACAATGTAATATACAAGTAAATGGGGATATTCTCAAGCAAGTGAATCGGTATAATTATCTCGGAATGGTCATAACATTTGATTGGAGATACCTTGAAGAGATTAGAACAAGAATCGCCATGGCGAAGGCAGCCTTTTTAAGATGAAAAACATACTGACCAATAAAAAGATATTTTGCAACGTGAAAAAAGGTGTTCAGGTGCTACATAGAACCTGTGCTTTTGTATGAATGTGAAGCGTGGACAATGAGCAGATAAGCTGAAAAACATCTGATGGCTGTGGAAATGTGGTTTCTGAGGAAAATACAAAAAATACCATGGACAGAAAGAACAATCAATGACTAAGTCCTTCAAGAAACAAATGAAAACCGTAAACTTATTAGTGAAATTAGACGCAGACAGTCACATTTTTTTAGTTATGAGAAGAAATAAATTGAAGAATTTGGTGACAAATTGCAAGATCGAGGGGAACAGAACAAAGGGAGGGCAGAGAAGCACATACCTGGATGGCTTGGCCACGTTATATGGTCGAGAGAAGAACAGTGAACTGATTCACAACTCTCGTGATCGAGTGAGATGGCAAAACATGACCGCCCACGCTTACTGGCATGGCACATGATGATGATGATTAATATATGTTTGGTGTTTGTGTGCTGACTAAGCCTTTACCGCAAAGCCCAATGTGTCACGTGTGATTGTGTTCTTGTAAAGCTTACTGATTCTACTGAAGGTTTTCGTTGATTCACTCATTACACTTAATTATTCAGCGTATGTACTGTTTTGTTTTAAAATGGCCAGGTTAGTCTCTTATCTGCTGATGCTAATGATACCAGATCTTTCCATTTTGTTTTCGTTGATCGACAATGAATATATTTGAGTTGAAATGAGTCAAGATCGACATCATAGAATTAGTGATTTTCTCATACACGATCCTCCCTCATCTTCAACAAGCTGCGAAGAGTACCACCAGTTGCTTTCTGATTATGTGTCCATCTGGCCATTCCTCACCATTTTAAGTTTCGAATTCTAACTCTTTAGAGGTGTTTTAGTCGCGTCCTGGCTGGTATGTTTTCTTGCCAGCTAGGTTCTCCGAGAAATAATTCTATCCACGCGGGATTTTTAGTGAGGCGGTGGCTCTGGCTCGAACTCAATCTCATAAAATACACGGTAAATAGATTCTCGGGAGCTCGTAAATGTATACTGTTAAAGAACACTTCTAGCCAATATGAAATAAATGGTCATCATATATTTGATGGACAAATACTATACAATGCAATACATTTGCTGGCAATGATCGGCAATCATATAAGTATCTGAAAGAAGTAGAGACTAGAGGATATCTAGAGGATACACTAAACAAAATATACATTTAAAGCTATAAGTTGCAATACACGGATTCGGACTTGTCGCTTCCAAATAAGAACAACGCTTAGTTGTAGGAACAAGTATGCTTCGATGCATGACCAACTTCCCTGAAAAGGTGTCTTTATTAGCCAGATCTAACACAGTACCAAGGGTGTGATGTTGGAGATTCGTGGTATGTTGGAGATGGACCATACAAGGTGTTCGACATAGAGGAAGGCACACGATGAAGATAATTAGGGATAGATGTGACTGATATTGGTAGGGTATCAAGGGAGCTGCAGGATTTAACAAAACATAGGACAGTTTGGGGTGAGTTAATTGGGGGATATGCTCCAGTGGGGAGGATGAAGAGGAAGAATAAGAACACGACGACGATAAAGAAAAAGAGGAAGAGGAGTAGAGGGATGAGGAAGAGTAGGAGCAAGAGAAGGAGAAGAACGAAGTGGAGGAGAAAGGGGGAGGAGAAAGAGGAGGAGGAGGAGGAAGAAGAATAGGTGGAGAAGGAAGAAGAAGAAGAAGAAGAAGAAGAAGAAGAAGAAGAAGAAGAAGAAGAAGAAGAAGAAGAAGAAGAAGAAGAAGAAGAAGAAGAAAAAAAAAAGAAGAAGAATAGACAGAAGAGGACTAGTAGGAGGTGTAGAAAGAAAGAGATGAAGCACAAACATAAGAGGAAGAAGACGACGAAACAGCAGAAATAGAAGAAGAGGACGAAGAAGAAGAAGAAGAAGAAGAAGAAGAAGAAGAAGAAGAAGAAGAAGAAGAAGAAGAAGAAGAAGAAGAATATCTATCATTCTCATTTATAGATGTCTGATCTTCAGCAGGCTCTGGCGACCATGACTCTCCTCTCTAACAGTCTAATATTTCAATGAGGATAATGTTGCTTATATTATTGTGTTGTATTTACTAATAAAGCTTTGCCCATACACCGTTCTCTGTCTTCTTTTACCTCTCCTACATATTAGTTTCCCCTATTAGATTCTGCTCATAAATAGAGTCATGTCTATGAAACTGAGATACTTTGGCCATATTTAAGGTAACGGGGGCTTAGAAAGGACACTGATGGAAGACATGGTCCCTGCAAGAGATCAACAGTACGGGGACAGCGGGCGTTGCATAGAACCTAGGCACAGACATGTTTGATGCAGGAAACTAGTGAAGGATTGTGAATCTATCCATCGTGTTGTGATTGACAGCGACGTTCAGCACAGCCTTCAATATATCCTCCGACTTATCCTCTCAGAGAAAGTGTCCTTATGGGCTTGTCCCCTGTGCAGCGAAATTGATTCAGCATAACAATCATGAGCACAATCATGCCCAGCTAATTTGTTCGAGTTTGTCCTATTGGTAAACCACATGTATCATAACACACACACACACACACACACACACACACACACACACACACACGCACACACACACACACACACACATTATATACATGAATCTGTAATACGAAATCTAGCAGATTTAGAACATCTCACGAAAATAAATGACTGTCACCTTGCCGTCTCGACAGACCATAGTTTATTACAGTGTGCTTAAAAAAGGTACTATAACTACAAGCCACGGCGGTAAGACCAGGGATGGGGTTATACCACTCCAAATCACACAACCTGGGCTGAATTGTAGAGACAATGAGTTGCCCATGCAGTATGATCCCTCTCTCGGCCTGTCTAGTGTACTCAACAGGAAAGGTAACAACAATACGTCCGGTAGGACAAACTGCAGAGGCTGCTGGATCAACAAAGCAATGCTCTAACTGTCCGCCTGTTGGAGCTTTCATCCTAGACCAGTTGCTGACCAAGCGTAGGGCCTGCCTGGTCTGTGTAATAATTAGGTTGCATTTACTCGCACTACGGTAAGGCTTGTACCTCCTAATCGCGTTCCTCCGCCCGAGGCCATTGAAACAATGTGGGGTGTCGGGTTTGGTGAACTCCGCCCAACATTCCGCGATAAAAAAAAATGCAGGTAGTACTGTCTACTGTTGTACGGTAGCTCAGTCATCCCTCACTAAACCCTGACTCAAGAAAATAAATAACTGGTTCTTATTGCGGTATTTAATTATAAAATAGAACTATCCATCGTCGGGAAACCCTTGGGAAGAGTGTAAGAAATATATTAACTGCCAACTGTCATTTATTGCCAATATAGTACCTTGCGGTGTATGGCAGGGATGTCTTGAGCCTGGGGAAGTAAGTCCGCCTGGCTATTGCAGTCGCCGCAAACTTTGAAGTTTAGAGGTTTCTTTTTCCCCCCGACAGAAACAGCTCCACACCCTACCGGGGATTCGAACCTGGGTCTCCCGAAGGAAACTCCATCATTCTAGTCACTCGACCAGCAGCTCCTCAAGTCCATTAACATATATTATACTTCGATGGCCTTGACGGCGCTTTAGCTGCGATGACATAGTACACAAGTTGCTCGTTTGGCGGCTGTTGTCTGCATCTAATTATGTCAGCAATAATCAATGCCTGTATATTTATAAATATATTAATTACAAGGCCCCTGGAGATTTCCAACCATCTACATTTCTGTATTGTCAGGAATTGCACAACACGTCATGTGTTTGCGTGTAATCAACTGTCAGTTCGTGAGACCTTGTTTCGTGAAGATGTTTTAATAACTCTAGCCTCTTATCTTAATGTCTTTCGGCGATGTGTTATTTGTATAGAAGATATAGCATCTTTCGTTATATTGTTTGTGTTAGCTTCTTGTTATGTCACATTATCTGACTAGTCTTATCTCGTGTTTAATTCATGTTGTGTTGCTTGCCTGCGGCCTGGTAGTCGTGTGTTTGAGTCTCCTTCTGTGAGGAGATTTTGATTTTTTTTTCTTTAAATTGAATTTGAGTGCTGGCAAGTAAAGTCGATTAATGACATCACTAACACAAGAACACATACATCAACGGGTTGCCTAAAAATCAAAGATGGCAAAATCATAATAGAAAAAGATCAGATTCTACACGCGTGATCGGATTATGAGAAAGACCTTTATGATGATACAACAGAAGAACAATATGATCATCGGAATAATAATGAAGGACCATCAATTTTGATGATGGAAGCTCAGAATGATCTTAACTTTAGTAACCGATTACCGAATTTTAACGAAAATATATTTGCGGTTTTGTTCGGTAACTATTTCTTGAGTCTCCGTTTTAAGGAGGTTTAGAGTACTCGTGATGTTAAATTCCCCGACAAAATTCAAGATCGAGTTAAAACAGACACCGATTACTTGATATGGATGTTACCACCCTGTTTTGCATTCTGCATTTCTGGCAAATCGGAAACCCTTGTTATACCGGAGAATCAGGCTGTCTATTCTAAGCGGTAAATATACCCGTAAATACCGTTTTATGAGACTTACTACATTGTTATACTATGCATTATTAAATTTAGCATCCAGTTTTATGTCTAATTTGTAATTTTGGACAATTTAAGTTGATAATGTCACACTAAAATTATGAAGATCGCATGCTGTAATGTAGTATTTACTAGTATTTCAATGGCTTGAGATGGCAGTTTTTCTTGTCATACTCCAGCTATGAACATTTAATATTGTTATGGAATATTAAGAGCACCTACAATGATAATGAATGCATGTTTACATTCAAGACCCATTATTGTATGTATGTTTAATTTTTCATCATTCTACATGGACCATATCATTGTTATTTTTTCATCTTTCCAACGGGACTTCTTTTGTCAAAATGCATCTATCTACGCTGGCTGACAAGACTCTCCTGCAGTCAAGTGCGGTCTGACGTCACACAGATGACGTGTAGATGGACATATCTGTGTGCGCGAGGAGGACCGATAGTTGTGTGAGTGTATAAGTAGGGTCACAACTAGTGAAAGGTCAAAATCATTTTTCTTCTATATGTCCTTTTTAAATCAAAAACTTACACACAAAAATTAATATCTTGGCTTAAAATTGACCTACAGACTTGAATAAGGTACCATTGGATTTGTTTTTTCAAAAGCTATCCAACTATGCATTTATATAATTAAAAAGCAATTTAGAAAAAAAAGTTACTAAAGTGACTACTCTTAACCATATGAAAACTGGCAAGACCCCGGGTGCAGATAACATCACAATAGAAATGATCAAGACCTTAGAAGAATATGGAATAGACCAAGTCAGCAGACTGCTGAACGCAGTATATGATACTTCTTGATTATGTAATTCTATATTTATTGCAATCTCGAAGAAATCAGGAGCCCTGAAATGCGATCAACATCGAACAATTAGTATAATGGGCCACATCACGAAAATTCTGCTGAGAATTAGCATGCAAAGAGTTAGGAAGAAAGTATAACCCGAAATAGGAGAACAATGTGGGTTTGTAGAAGGCAAGGGCACAGTAAATGCTGTGTATATACTGAGAACAGTAATTGAACGTTCTATAGAAGTAAACAAAGATCCACATCTTTGCTTTATTGACTACATAAAGGCTTTCGATAACGTGAGACATGTTGACATGATAAGGATGTTTGAAGATCAACAAATTGATGGAAAAGACCTTAGACTTGTAAAAGACATATATTGGAAACAACAAGCTGTCATCAGAATTGATAACGATGTAGGTCAATATCAGCTTATTAAAAGAGGTGTGAGACAGGGATGTGTAATGTCTCCAGATCTTTTTTCGCTGTACAGTGAAAATGTTTTCAGAAATATAGAAGATATGGAAGGAATAAACACTGAGGGACGATACATCAATAACATTAGATAAGCAGATTATACATTCTTGATTGCAGACAATGAGCAGGGCATGCAAAATTTAGTAGATGCGTTTGTTGCACACAATGAAAAACTAGGGTTAGAACTGAATACTAAGAAGACACAGATTTGGTCGTCACTGGGAAGAAGGAAAAACCACGATGTGATATACGAGTAAATGGGCATATTATTAAGCAAGTGAATCGATACAGTTATCTCGGCACAGTCATAACATCTGATGGAAGATGCCTTGTAGAGATTAGATCAACAATTGTCATGGCGAAGGTAGCCTTTTGCAAGATGAAGAATATACTTACCAATAAAAAGATTTCAATTGAAACGAGAAAAAAGAGTGTGGAAGTGCTACATAGAACCTGTACTTTTGTATGGATGTGAAACTGAGCAGTCAAGCTGAAAACATCTGATGGCTGTGGAAATGTGGTTTCTGAGGAAAATGCAAAGAATACCATGGGCAGACATTAGTTTAGTTTAGTTTAGTTAGGGGGGCTGAGTGGTCTCGAGGTGTGGTGTTCGCCTCGAGTGCTGGAGGTCCCGGGTTCAGGCCCCGGTGAGGACCGGGATTTATTTAAAAAATCCTCCTGGACTTCCAATAATAAAATTTCCCCTGGTCTCTGGGTAGTGAGATCGGAGGCCCGTGTGTATTGTTGCGCACGTAAAAAATCCCTTGGCAGTTGGACATCGAAAAAGAGTAGCCTAACGGTGCTACCCGGGTAAAATTTCAAGTTAAAAATCTACCCAAAGTATTTCAGGATCCTCGCTGATGCAACGGAGTTCGTGCAGTGAGCTGAGTTTCTCCAGTCTCAGGTTTGAGGTAGGAGGAAAACGGAGCACTTATGGGTTAAACCGTGTGCCGTAATGTTGATCCAACGACTAAACTAAACTAAACTAAACTAAACTATTGTGATTATTTCTTTATCATTTATCTTCTATTTATTTATTTAATTATAGGTGTAGAAACTTTATGTACTTCTTTCATATAATTGAAATGTCTTCTTTTGAATATTGTGTTGTCTTGTTATTGTTTAATCTTATGCTAGTTTCTTATCTATCTATCTTTGCTTACTTCTTGTCGTTGCTGTTTGACAGCTGTGTTTTGTTCATATTGTTTTAGTCTATGTCTGTGCTCTGTTTTACCTCTTCTCACATATGCTGCTCACTTCATATCGTTTTAGTCTTTTTTGTGCGTGTGCATACTTCTTATCGTGTTAATAAGTTTTTCTACTACTTTCTTGACGACGTCTTTTTCTTTTAATGCACTTACTTCGTTTTTTTTTTCTCCTTTTTAAATTGTAGTTTTTATTGCTCTTATTTCTGTTCGTGTTATTCTTTTATTATGCTACCGAATCATTTTGTTTATGTATTTATTTGCTCATTTCTTATTGTACAAGTAATATGTTGCTCCCTTTTCTTGTCGGCCTCGCATCCTTGGGTGCTATGTTTTTAATATCGTGCTACTTGTTCAGTCGGCTTCTTACTGTCATGTTAAAATTTCTCATTATGTACTGTTCTTTGTTTAATTCATTGGAATGGTTTTTAAACCCCTTTGCATAATGTTAATATTTATTTGATATTTCAGCAGAGACAATTTGTTCCATGTGAGATAAAACGCTTGAGAACGGCTGCCAGGGGTTCTGTAAGAAACATAATACAAAGAGGCATCAGAAACACAACTATCATAACATCATGCATTTAATGCGCTCATCAAGGGACAACAAAAAAAGTGCCTTGGACATATTACGAGAACGACACCGGATCAGCTATCGTGAAGAATATATAACATAAAAATTAACTCATTTACAGATTCGGAGGAAGATAAATAAAATCATGAACAGACAACCCCAAGAGTAAGCTCAATATGCAAGACGATAACGCAATCAAGGCAACACGTCTCACCTTGGAACACAAGCGTATGCTCCCCATACCCCTACGCTTAAAGGCAAGTGTGGATTAGGGAAAGAAACATCACACGCTTGACTCAAAAATGTACTGTGATCCCGCCTGTCTGTACCAGCTTAGGAATGTCGGAAGTACGCACAGTTGCTTCCATAGTGAAGTGCTGCTCATAGTGTTTTACTAGCGGACGTGTTAGCGAAGTTGATAATGTACTGCGCTGATAATGAAATAAGAACGTTCGGACGAGGGTTCGACGCCCGTGTTCGTTGCCTGCGAAAGTGAGAAAAATTGGCCACCTATTTCTCCATGCATTCACGCCTACATAAGGTGATCGTGCTATCACATCACAAACCATTATCAGAAATCTGCTTCAGGAAATTATTATTATTATTATTATTATTATTATTATTATTACTGTTATAGTATGCTACAAAGCTCCTGACTTCAATGTAATACCTTTAAAGCCCGCTCCGTGGCGTTGAAGTTACGGACGCAGTTCAAAACACAGCTGCGGAAGATTTGGCAGCAGACCGCCTTACGATAGTTTTTTAACGAAAAGTATGGGTGCCGGTCCTTCAGAAAGCAATGGCAACCTACTGAACGTGAACTTACCAGGAGATCACAGCAGAAAAAAAATTTTGATGTTGACTGCGACGTCCTGTAAAGGATATGCAACTAATTTAACTAACCTTTGTTATACACGCTACGAAAACCTTCCTCGGCTGCCAACATGACATAGAAAGAAGACTTTGTGCAATAGATATTGCAGTAAAACAAGTAACCATTATTAATTTGTCTTTATTAGCGACAATCAGTGTCTCTGGCTTAGTGAGGGCGGATGGTGTATTAGCAGATTGCTTTGTGTTTATGTCCAGAATGGTATAAGCATCGGTCATTCAGAAAGCAGGGATCAAATAATGAAGTTAAAATTGTTTATAAAATCACAAAGAGCCAGTAAATGCTGCCCTTGTTTTCGATGGGCCATAAACAAGATGTATTTAACTTGAAATGTATTAGTAGTAAAATATATCTAATCATTTTTCGTGCATACGTTGTTGCCATAATCTCTGTTTATCTGGTAACTTACTACGTTACATGTGTGTATGTGTGTGTGTGTGTGTGTGTGTATGTGTGTGTGTGTGTGTGTGTATGTGTGTGTGTGTGCGTGTGCCTTATACAGGTCTCTAGTTCTTTGTGCAATCCGATCTCCTTACATGTAATCTATATCCTGTTAATGGATTTGTTGACTATAATGTCGTAAAGCTACATTTCTATTGTTCTCATTTTGTTTCTTAAATTTGAATTACCCAACAGCGTGAGCATATTCAACATTGAATAGCGCTGGCTCCTTCATCTCGTAACTGTATGGATGTCAAGATACACTGTCTGAAAACGGCCAGCATTTCGCCTGCGCCCACTGCGCAATACTGCAAATAACAATGGCAGGCGAGTGAGTTTTTTGTGTTGATTTCATTAGAGTAATCCGTGATTCGCGTAACCAGGCAACGAACGACGCATGCGCGTTGTTATTCAATTTTATTTGTCGAAGTAAAACAACAGATAACGCATTTTTATATTGCTGCTTATTTTTATGTTCCCTTGCCTGGTTTGGCGTTTATGAGTCTCTTTTGAACGACAAGAAATGAGACCGTGGAAGCCTACTGTAATTTCCATGTCATTGTGTGAGGCGGTAATGTTTCATTGTTGAGTTGGAGGCATTCATAAAACAATGCTTCATAAGTGTGTGACAGAAAACAGCGAAACAAACATGTCAAAAGGAAATGCTAGTTTGTGTTGTATTTGTCTATTGAAAGTACAGATTGTGACATGTGGGTCTTCAGAAAACTAGGACAAGACTCTGTGGGAGCTAGAAAGTGGTGCAAAAGTGATTATGGACAGACATGATGCAGTTAGCATAATGTACATCCACGTCAAAGACGTGGTGCCGCATCGTTAAGGGGTGATTTGATGCATGATAAGGACGATGTGGTGCAGACTCTAGAAGCGTGTGAATAACTCAGAAGAACAGATAGACTGTCATGGTCTAGAGAGAATGCAGCAGGGGGTGGGGAGGGGTGAGTTGTCAGAGGATCTGAGGTCGTCACTCAGAGGTAAAGCAAGACAGACATAATCAGATTTCAATGGGCACAACTAGTATTGGAACTCTTCACTGGCCGTTGAAGATGAAGAATGAGCACTTATGGGATTGTCCCGAGTGCAGTCATGTCTGTTCTTGACTCAACTCAACTCAACTATGTCGTGAATTACTGAAGATTGATCGTTAAGGTGACTGCGTGCATCCGAAGATATGGAAAATAAAAAACAGTGATAAATCACAGTGGTCTGTCTTATGCCAGCCTTTACCTTTATCTATGCTCCCGTTATGTATCGCTATCGCACATTTATATTTCAGAGACAAACTGTTTAACGCTTTCTCCTCGGTTCCCGCATCAATATTATTGGATGTGCCTTAGAATTTAGTGACACGTTGGTATACACTTTTCCTGCTCACCATATCTAGCTTGATATCTTAATAATCAGAATATTTGTCTGACCTAGACAGCTCT
The DNA here is from genome assembly GCA_014155875.1 of Cepaea nemoralis. Classification (NCBI taxonomy): domain Eukaryota; kingdom Metazoa; phylum Mollusca; class Gastropoda; order Stylommatophora; family Helicidae; genus Cepaea; species Cepaea nemoralis. Next base: position 447,735 of record JACEFZ010017945.1, on the reverse strand, counting down.
TCTAAATTTCGTTTTTTTTATGTGTATTCCAAACGTTTTGAATAAAAGATTGTAATTTATGGTTTCTCCTTTCACATAGACAGTGGTAATTATCTGTGCTACTGAACACCGGATCTAGGAATTTACCAACTTAACAAGAATACCAGGTTTAGACATTATTCAATATTGTCAAAACAAGATAGAACGACTATTATAAAAAGCTAACTTTACAAACTAGAATTTAAAAAAATGTTTAAGATAATTAATATTGTAAAATTTCCCATCTGCATCCCTGGACCAATGTGTCCTATCTGTAATAAACTTGTGTGACGTCAACCTATATTGACCTGTGACCATAAACAACATACATATATGCGTAATAACTGTCTCATTTCCTGCTGAACTTAGTAGATGTGAATACATGAAAATAGATAAGAAAAAAATTTTTTCCCCGCGTTTCCATCCTGTTTCAGGATATTGCGGTCAACACCAGCATCTTTCAGCTGTATGTTGATTCCTAGGCTAGATTACGCTCATCAGCAATCCACGACTTTCTGAGCGACCGGCTCTATACTCTCATAAGTCACTGGCGCGACTCGAACCACTTCTAATTCTCGTGCGCTCACGTCAACCACGAGAGTATTCGGGGTTAAGGGGAGAAAGCTGCTAACTCCTCGGCCAAGGAGCTGACAAGATAATATATTGCCTACTAAATAACATATAACGTTATATATAGCATGAAAAATGTTATTTTAAAAAAAAAGAGGAGGTGGGATCTAAATAAAATTGAGTACACATATAAATTCACACCAACCCTATGTTACCAATGTCAAAATTGGACGTTATATAAATCACGCTTACTCAAAATCAACACCTGTGAGATGAGATGCAATAGGAGAGCTGCCTAGTCTGAATAAGAAATGATGTTATCAGATCAACACCTCGAGTCACATATATTGAAAGTCAGAAGATCAAATGGTTAGACTATCTCGTTAGAATGCAACACCATCAACTATCAGCAATGGCCCAACATCAAAGACGATCTGCTACGAGAAGAAAACGGATTTACGAGATCAAAGACATTGTATAATCATACGGAATGACACTATCCAGTGCCACACATCGGGTGCTGGGACGACAACTAAATCTCCCCACGGCGCTTGACGACAAAAATTGAAGAAGAAGATGATGATATTGATGATGATGAGTACACAAATACAGCGAATTAAGGATGTTTAACACACAGGTGACAGTCCTGTTGTAAACTACGGGAACTTGAGACATTTAAAATACATACACATCCAGTTTCTTCCTTTGACAAACACACACGTGACGAACAAATTTGGAAATAACTGTCACGTCAGTAGGCTTCAGGTCTCTGTCATCGGCATCCCTTAACCATATCAACACATGGCAGCCATGGTAGCGTTGCGACTAGACGCTCACCTGCCGGCCCAGTGATCTTGGGTTCGAATTCGCAACCAGGCGGATATTTAAAACAAAAAAACTGACCTGGCCTGCCAGGTCAATCCAAGGTAAATAGGTACTAGTAAATGTTTTGGGAAGTGAAGGCTGCCGGCGTATATTGACCACTTTATCCCTTTAGAGCCGTTTGGTCAACAAACATATGGGTTTAGTAAGATATGCTCAATACACTTTCAAGAGTGTAAACGGGGGTGGGGGGAGGGGGGGGAGGGGTTCTGTTACTTGCCTACTCTATCCACGCATTATCTGTGTTCTGTATGGTAATATACTCGTATTTGTGAGTTTCAGTATTTTAACTGGGTTAAGGCAGCGATTAGACGATCCAGTTCGCAATTCCTCATACTGCTTTCGGAACACAGCTGCGGACGATTTGGAAGCAGACTGCCTTGCGTTCGTATACATAAAATGGTGGCAATGCTCGTCGTTCAGAAAGCAATTGCAAACTACTATAGGCAAATTTGTCAATAAATTACAGCAATCAAATAATGCCGAGCTTGACTGTGGCGCCATGTTAAAGACATGCAACTAACTTTTTGTCAAGATGGGCCAGTGCGTGAGTATGTATGTGTGTGTGTATGTGTGTGTGTGTGTGTGTGTGTGAGTGAGTGAGTGTGTGTGTGTGTGTGTGTGTGTGTGTCCTGCTGTCTAAACCACGTTTTCACTTCACACTCAACTTCGGCGTCATTCACGAAATGTCTCCCGCCAAGGTGGGTTTTCAGTGGTTTTTCCCTAGCGATTTCCCGTAAAGCGGTGCATAGTTGGGTAGAAAAAGTTACGAGGTCGAGTCAATAAGTAGATCACATAGGTCTGTGGGGTGGTAGGTAAATGAAAACAGGGCACGCAGATTTATGCAGCCGGTTTGGGAGCGCTGATAAAACGATGGGATAAGTGCATCAATGTTGGTGGAAATTATGTTGAGAAATAAAGGGACAATGCATGTATAAAAATAAACTGGTTTCAAGTTGTTATCATAGTTAGTTATTTTTCTACAGCCATTTGTGACTTACTTATTAATTTACCCTCGAAATATTCCCATTAAATAAATAAGCATCGGCAATATCAATATTTAGATCCATAGATTCTTTATTGCAGCAAAGAACCTCAATGGCTCGGGACGCTGAAGAAGAAGAAGAAGAAGAAGAAGAAGAAGAAGAAGAAGAAGAAGAAGAAGAAGAAGAAGAAGAAGAAGAAGAAGAAGAAGAAGAAGAAGAAGAAGATAGATTCTTTATTAAGCAGAACATATGTTCAGTAAATATACAATAAAATCATGATAACAACCAGAAAAAAAAACAAAAAAACGAGAGGACATAATTAAGTGTAACTTTAGAAGAAAAGAAAAAAAGAAAGAAAAGACAGAAATAATCAGTAGCAGTGACATACATGGTTCGACCCCCGCTGGTGACTTGCGGGATAACTGAGCCGGCCGCTCAGAAAGCAATGGCAAACTACTGAGCTTAATCTTGCCAAGAAATCAACAGACAGCTGAAAGATGCTGCTGTTGACAGTGATGTCCTGTAAAGGATATGCGAATTTAAAAAAAAAAAAAGTGAAATACATAGACAGAATTTTATTTCTGATCTGTAGTCGACAGACATGGAGAATAGTTAAGTAAATCCCTTCTACCTTCTGCCAACTGCCGTTGTCTACCATAATCTTCCTATCTGTAGGTCTGGCCAATTTGTGGACAACGTCATCAATCCCGTGTCTTTGGTGCACTTGTTTAATCAGACACCCCTTTTCTTGCGCGTGACGTAGATGGGTATATACGACTGGTCGATTAGCGGTATTACATTACTTAGATTGGCCAGACAGGGAGACAACTTTCTGGGTGCCAACATCGCTTCCATTCTTCCTTCCCCTGCTGCCCAAAATCCCCTTTAGTAGCTTAGGTCTTTAATCAACTCATTCCAAGATGTCTAATCTTTTTTTTATCCCCCTGCATCTCCCTCCACGTCATCTCATCATCATCATGATCATCGTTATCCATTCTCATTTTGTTTCTCTTGCACTTTGCGTTGTCGAGATGAAGAATAAACAGTGGGAGAGTGCCCGTTTATGGGCTTCATTTATCGAGATTCCCATGGGCTCTGTTATTCTCTCTGACCGTTGTTTACAGTTCGACCTTTCCTTCTGTTTCCATTTCGTTTTTACATCATTGCTTGTTGTGGTATACTGTAAGTTTGTAGCCTGGTTATGTGGCAGAACAATTTCACTTGCTGTTTTCGAATTAAAGCTATTGTAACATCACTTTTATACTGATCTCATCATTTCTGATTTTACGTTGAGTATTCCTTGACATACAGATAAAACTACTATGGAGAAAGAAATATATGTTAATGGGGAAAGATTGGAGGAGGTGGAATTTTGAATATTTTCGGTCATTGATTACCAACAACGGTGACACAATGACAGAAATTAAACGACGGCTATCAATTGCTCTTCAAAAACTTAAACAACTGAATAAATTATGGAGTGGGACAGAAAGAACTACAAAAATTAAATTTTTAAGAGCATGCATCTTTCCCATTGCATCATACGCCTGTGAGACCTGGACACTTACTAAACAAGCTGAACAGAGCATAAACGCCTTTGAATATAAATGTTATAGACGAGTTCTAAAAATATCTTGGGTAAAGAAAAGAACAAATGCATCCATACTTCAAGAGTTTAATATTGAAGAAGGTTGGCTATTAAAGACGATAAAACAAAGAAAATTGAAATATTCTGGTCACTTGAAACGTCATGAAAGTTTGGAGAAAACAATAATGGAGGGGAGGAGAGGAAGAGGAAGGCCAAAGAGAAGATGGGTGCAGGATGTGGCGGATGATCTCCAGATGGATGTATCGGACGCTGGACATTTTGCCTATGATCGAGAGGCTTTCGAGAAGGTTGTTATGGGAGCGAGGTTCTGCAAATCACAAGCTACTGAATGAACAAATGAATGAATGAATGAATGAATGAATGAATGAATGAATGAATGAATGAATGAATGAATGAATGAATGAATTCCATCACTTCTACCCCATATTATTCATATCTGGTTCTAACTTTCTTCTCTATTTGTATTAGGTAACCCACTGTTTTGGTTGCTCTGTGTGTATTCAGAGAAGACGACTTTCAAGTTACTTTTACAATCTCTGTCCCATGTTGCGCTGGCGTCCTTTCTTCACTCTGAATTCCAAGGAATCGATCTAGTTCTCCCACTAAACTCCGCAGCAATTATCCTTGTTATATAATTTTAGTTAAATTCTTTGCACGCATCAGTTAATGAATGTTGAAATTTATAAATAATTGTTTTGTCGTTCGTTGTATTTTTTCACCCATACAACAGTATCGAATTAATGTCAGACTTATATATTCTAACATAAATAATGTTAGAGTACCATTAATGTTAGAGTTACATATTCTAAGTTCGGTGCGCGTTTTAATACGTTCGTTCGACTTGCACAAATCTCCCAGCATATATAGTTGCTCTCACATCTCTATCTAAATTGCTGCATACACGGGTTTATGATTTCCCTTCTTGGAGTGGGGTTTCACGAACAGAGAACGGGGCATCCTTGACTTGTTTTATTCTTATTATTCTTGTCTTTCCCTAATGAGCCGGCTTCCGGGCCTAGAGGTTAGCGACTTTTCTCCGTAATCTCGTATACTCTCGTAAGTAACTTGACGACGGTGAGAATCAGCAGTGGTTCGAATCGCGTCGGTAACTTACGGGGTATGTGAGCCGGCCGCTCAGAAAGCAATGGCAAACTACTGAGCGTAATCTTGCCAAGAAATCAACAATCAGCTGAAAGATGCTGATGTTGACAGCAATGTCCTGTAAAGGATATGCAAACATTTATTTTTTCCCCTAATGTAACTTTGGAGCCAATTTGTGTGACATCCCATTAAGTTTGTGTATTTATTTGCATCTGATTTCTTGTGCGTCACAACAGAGAGTATGTTATTAATTTATAGCATTAAGCTGCATACACATTGAATCAAGGCTGACTACAGTGTTCATGCACTGAGCTAAGAATCTTCCAATGTAATATAAAGAAAGAAGTCGGAACATAATTGCACACAAAATAAAAATAGGTGCGTGTAACTCCTGCGAAAAAGTGAGAGATAATAAACACAACCACTATGCACATTCTTATAAAATTACAACGAACGCTAATGCGGCAAACTTAAATCATAGGGTAAAAATTTCAATGATTACTTTACAAAGTCAGATAAAAATAAGTTATACCACAGCACAACGAATGTACATTTCGCTCATAGTAATCTTCACCAGGAACAACACAAAAAGATCTAAAGAAAAACATGAAATTAGAAATGTGGGGAGGTGGGGGGCTGAGTGGTCTCGAGGTATGGTGTCCGCCTCGAGTGCTGGAGGTCCCCTGGTCTCTGGGTAGTGAGATCGGACGCCCGTGTGTATTGTTGCGCACGTAAAAATAAATCCCGTGGAAGTTGGAAATCGAAAAGAAGTAGCCTAACGACGCTGCCCTGGCAAATTTTCGAGTTACAAATCTACCCAAAGTATTTCAGGATCGTCGCCAATGCTACGGAGTTCGTGCATTGAGCTGAGATTCTCCGGACTCAGGCTTGAATTAGGAGTAGAACGGAGCACTTATGGGTTACACCCGTGTGCCGTTATGTTGATCCGTCGACTAAACTAAACTAAACTATGAAATTAGAAAATGTAATTAAAAATTAAAACAAAAACAGAAAAAGTACAGGTAGGAAACGTTGCTAGGCCATTACACAAACTTCCTAGGAAGGCTCCGCAGAAGTTCACCAAATAAGAAAACGTGAAACCGAAGGTGAGCAAACAGTTACCTATGTCAGTGCTTATTATTATCTCTCACATTTAGCAGGAGTAACAGAACCTAACTGTATTAATGTTGTATTGTTATATCTTGCTGTAGCCGTTACTTTTCTTATCTATTATTACTCAATTACATAGCTTCTCATTGAGATGTTGATGATCCCCGAATCAATCAAATCCAATCCAATACTGTCACGCGAAATGCTGTAGGTACATTTCAACATCTCACCCGTGATTACAAAAAGGTGTAACACTCAGTGACGTTATCAGTCAGTATTGACTTTTTCTTCCAGTGGGTTTAATACAAGTCTGTGTTATTAATGGCCTGCCAGTATTTGCAAGACGAATATTGAGTTTATAATAAGAATCAATATAGCGACGTAATAAAATAAATAAGTGCAATTTCATCTGCCCAATAAAGTCATTATTCGGCATTGAATTTTGCGTCGTGCATTAAGCTGAAGCCAATTACCAGGGCTACAATTTATTGATGTCCTTAACTCCCGTTTGCCTCAGCCAAATTACAAATTAACAGATTTTTCTATATTAAGTGCATTGGAATGATTGCTCTTGAAATTAACAAGAATAGAACCTGTAGATTTTCGATTCAAAATCGTTATCGACATTCTTTGTGGAATTTCCACAGATAGGGACGATCCCTGTGGACTATTCTAAAATTGTGACGCATTTATGAAGAATATAAAATGGCTAATTTAGGTTAAAATATATATAATAGAAAACGGGGAAGACCAAGAGAGACCCTACGTAGAATCATCATCAGGGAAGGCTCATTCAACGGCCAAGTGAACATCCAAAATCTACAACAGGTAGCAGCGAACCGCCAGACATGGAGAGCCATCCATGACTTCTGCCCTATGCGCCGACTTAGGCTCAAGAGGAAAGGCTAACTAACTAACTAACTAATCTTGGGGTCGGTAAAATAATCGACACTAAAACACCAGATCAAAAATCGTTGTTAGTTAGTTAGTTAGTCGACAGATCATCCTCGTTGCACATCGGACCATTCAGTCCATAAGTGCTCGGATCCCCTCCTCAGCAAATCCCGCAGCGTGTAGCGGCTAACGACGCCAGTTCTGTGTTGGTTTATCAATCTTCTTTGGCTTCCTGCGTAGTGTTCTTGTTTGGCCACCCCTCTTTTAATTTGCTGCTCTCGCAGTCTGGCCATTGTTGTAGATTCACAGTCATCACTTGGTTCTTGCAAAAGTCTCACTTCTCGTAGAGCATTCAGAATGTCAGCCTGGTCCATGGCGCGTCCGCCCTCAACAGTAGCCTCACCTGCGAGCTTGTCAGCCCGCTCATTTCCTTGTACTCCCGCATGCCCTGGCACGAAGATGAAACTAATCTTTGCCAGCCGAGACCGCTTCAGAGGCAGCAACCATTCTCTTCGAATCGACCCCTCCTCTATCCTCTTGATCATGTTCATTGAGTCGCTAAGGAAACAAGCCCTAGTGAATGTCTGTGTCTCGAGCCATGTTATTGCTTTACTTACTGCCATGACTTCCATGGTCAGGCTACTTGTGGTTTCAGTGAAAGCACCAGAGTCCTCCTTCACAATTCTCCCTCCGGCCCGAGCTGTAAAGGCCCATGAGCTTCTCACATGTCGGACGACCGACCCATCTGTGTAGATGACCGCGTCACTGTCTAGCGAATTCTCGAAAATCAACGCTTGTACTTCAGCCTCAACAGCAGCCGGATTTTCTTGTCTGCATTTTCTATCTAGTTGGATCGTTGTGATAGACAGTAATTATGTTATAAATTGAATTATATATTACACGTTTAATTTCTAATGTCTCGGAAATTAGAAATAACTGTAACACTTCGTGGGTACTAAATAACTAACTGGCACTTTGCCGTCTTAATAGACGATAGTTTGTTACATTGTACTACCAAAAGAATAAAAACATAATGACTACAACCCGTGGCGGTAAGACCAGGAATGCAGTTAATATAACTCGCTATAACGCAAATTCTGGGCTAAATTGCAGAGACTATGAGTTGCCTATGCAACATGATCCCTTTCTTGACCTGCCTAGTTTACTCCAGAGGAAACTAACACCAATACACGTGGAATAAGAAAAACTGCAGAAGCTGTCGGATCAGCAAAGCAATGCTTTAAGTGTCTGCCTCTCGGAGCTTCACTCCTAGACCAGATGCCGACCAAGGCTTAGGGCCTGATTTGTCCTGCCATGACATTTAGTTTCAGGATGAATTTACTCGCACCAGGATATTTGTGAGCAATACCAGTGTAGCAAATTAGATACTTGTGAGAGAAATTGAAATGGAAGCGAGTCAATGTGTCATCCTTTTGAAACGAGTAACGTAACTATTTGGAATAAAGCTAATAAATGATTGCATTGTGGATAATGTATGTTCAAAAACAATGTATGTTTTATGCATACAACACCCGTACAATTTCCTTGTGTAGTATGCTATACTTATTTAAAACATGCGACAACCGGACATATTTGAAGATAGAGAGATAGATTACGACAGGGAAAGAAGATTCTTGACAGCGTTTTGTTATTGCACGTATGCCAGTGAGCTGAGAACTGATACGTGCTATTGGAGATAGCAAGATGGTTAAATGCATGATTGTTGACGTCAGTAGACAATACACACAATTATTATGATGATGTCTTTATGCATTCTCTATCATGTAAAGTTATCTGAAGTACGTTGATTCCTAACTCTATGTGGTTGAATGTCCATGTGTACTTAAAAGAAACACGTAAAAAGACAGATGGAAGGACATATGAGTCTGCGGCTAGATAGATAGGTGGACAGATAGACAGACGGTAGGATGAACTCATGCTGCTATAAAGCAGCTCTTGGCTTTCCGTACTGACTAATGGGCAGATGTTCTTTCAAGAACGGTCGGATGGACCGCTGGCGGATGTTCTTTCAGAACAGTCAGACGGGCCGCTGGCTGATATTCGATGGGCGAACAGGATATAGATCAATTGTGGGTCGGGGTTTGGCGAAAGGGTGGACAGATGGACATGTGATAGATGGACATGTGATAGATGGACATGTGATAGATGGACATGTGATAGATGGACATGTGATAGATGGACATGTGATAGATGGACATGTGATAGATGGACATGTGATAGATGGACATGTGATAGATGGACATGTGATAGATGGACATGTGATAGATGGACATGTGATAGATGGACATATGATAGATGGACATGTGATAGATGGACATGTGATAGATGGACATGTGATAGATGGACATGTGATAGATGGACATGTGATAGATGGACATGAGATAGATGGACATGTGATAGATAGACAGGTGGTAAGCAGGTGGGTGTATACCGGATGGACGTACTAATGATTTGTCTGATTTGAAGGACCAAATATAATACGGGTAAGCTAATTTACCGAAGGGCGTGCAAGTTCACGCTCTGGTAGAAGACATATAGACGAACACACAGATACAGTTTGTTACTTTGGAAGAGTCAAATAATTGATGCTGGACTAAGCAACTGACTAAATCTTTACTGACTGCATAATACACGATAATGGGGAACACAATCTTTAGGGACCACATCATTGCTATGAGATGGAGGACATGAGAGTCGAACGTCGTATGAAACACCCGGGAAGGTAACCCTGTCAACAAATGCCTGAAGAAATTGGATGTGTCGGCCGAAAGGTACACATATCGCAGCTCTGCCGTAGACAGGAACAGCTCAGTTACGTCTAAAACAACATTCCGGACGACGCAGAAGAAGAAGATGGAGAACAAAACGACGGAAGCTTTGATTAATATAAACCCATACCGGAAATTGGAACCCATCAGTCTCATCACTCCAACTTGATTCCCACACACACACACACGTGCGCGCGCACACACACACACACACACACACACACACATACAAAGATCAGCACCGTTTTGCTGTCATTCACGACAGAAAATAACATGCTATTTACTTTCCGTTGCTGTTATGTTTTGCTTCTTTTCCATTCTTGTTCGTGATTTCTGTAATTTTTTAAATGTTGAATGTGTTTTATTCTTTGTTAGGTTTGTTTTAAATTGTCTGCCCTGCGCTTTGAAGGTCGTGAGTTCATCCATTCGCAAGACTGGACGTTCCTAGCACAAGTGCAGTTTTTCAGAACAGTTAAGTTGAGCTAAGTACCGACATCACTGCACTCAGGACATCCCCACACGCACTGCGTCCCCTCGTTCAATAGTACTTATATTTTTTAGGACAATCCTGGAGCTACGGGGTTCATGCTTTGCACGATGCTCTCAGCAAATGGCTGTCGTTCTGCTGAGAGAGACTAAGCCAGATTGGGTAAAACCTGGGGCAATGATGTTGACCCCTGGGAATTAACATTATATTGTTGTTTTTCTTTAAAGTCTTTTTTCCCCTCGGTTACCAAATTTCGTTTTTTCCTGCTATGAACTCCTTATTTTCATTAGCTTCTATTACCTATTTCTCTAATTTACATTATTTAGCGCTTATTTGTCTATAATCGATTTCTTATTTTCCATGACATTCATTTTGTGTCTCCCGTCTGTCTTATATATGGAGAGCACAAACTAAATTATCCTTTTGATTTCCTGCTGAAACACACCCACATACCAAAATGAGCTGTTGCATGCTTCATCAAGCAGAGATGGAGGATGGGTAGAAAATCAAGGCAAAAACAAATACAATGCATTGCAAACTTGCGTGTAACAAAACATTTGAACAGGAAATGAAACTTTATTCATCAGTATCAGTCATATATATATATATATATATATATATATATATATATATATATATATATATATATATATATATATATATATATATATATATATATATATATATATATACACACATACACACACACACACACACACAATAAAGGTATCCGAGAAGGCACAAGATGATAATATCCGAGAAAGCACATTATGATATCCGAGAAGATACAAGATGATGATACCCCAGAAGACAAATGATGTTGATATACGGTAAGGCACATTATAATCATATCCGAGAAGGCACATCATGAGGATGATATCCAAGAAGGCACTCGTTGATGATATCCGAGGAGGCACATGACGATGATGATGATATCCAAGAACGAACATGAGGATGACGATATCCGTGCAGCACATGATGCTGAATTCCGTATGGCGCTTGATGATAATATCCGAGAAGGTACGTGATGTTTAAGTCCGATAAAGCACAATATGATGACATCCTATAAATCACACTATGTTGATATCCGATAAATCACACCATGTTGATTTTCGATAAAGCACACAATCGTAACATCCGATAAAGCACACCATGTTGATATCCGATAAAGCACACTATGTTGATATCCGATAAAGGACAATTTGATGGGCTTCGATAAAGCACAATATGATGCCATCCGATAAAGCACAATATAGTGATATCCTAGGAAAGCACACTATGTTGATATCCGATAAAGCATACAATGGTGATATCCGATAAAGGATAATTTGATGGCATTCGATAAAGCACAGTATGATGACATCCTAAAAAGCACAATATGATGACATCCGATAAAGCACACAATGGTGATATCCGTGTAAAGCACACTATGTTGATATCCGATAAAGCACACTAGGGTGATATCCGATTAAAGCACAATATGATGATATCCGAGTAAAGCACACGATTATGTTATGATACATAAGAAGACACATAGTGATGATATCTGAGAAGACACATGAAGATGATATCTGAGAAGACGCATAGTGATGATATCTGAGAAGACACATGAAGATGATATCTGAAAAGACACATGACGATGATATCTCAGAAGACACACAATGATGATATCTGAGAAGACACGTGGTGATGATATCTGAGAAAACACATAATGATGATATCTGAGAAGATACATAATGATGATATCTGAGAAGACACATAATGATGATATCTGAGAAGATACATAATGATGATATCTGAGAAGGCACATAATGATGATATCTGAGAAGGCACATAATGATGATATCTGAGAAGGCACATAATGATGATATCTAAGAAGACACATAGTGATGATGTCTGGGAAGACTATAATGATAATATCTGAGTAGGCACATGATGATGATATCTGAGAAGGCACATGATGATGGTATCAGAGAAGGCACATGATGATGGTATCAGAGAAGGCACATGATGATGGTATCAGAGAAGGCACATGATGATTGTATCTGAGAAGGCACATGGTGATGATGTCTGGGAAGACACATAATGATGATATCTGAGAAGGCAAATGATGATGGTATCCGAGAAGGCACATGATGCACATGATGATGGTATCAGAGAAGGCACATGATGATGGTATCAGAGAAGGCACATGATGATGATATCTGAGAAGGCACATGATGATGATATCTGAGAAGGCACATGATGATGATATCTGAGAAGGCACATGATGATGGTATCTGAGAAGGCACATGACCATGTTATTCGAGAAGGCACATGATGATGGTATCTGAGAAGGCGTATGATGATGGTATCTGAGAAGGCACATGATGATGGTATTCTAGATAGCACGTGATCCGAGTAGGCTAAATGTGCCCATTCCCAGGAATCAAAGGGAGTACGGCGTCCTCGTGTTGCTTGGTAATGTGTTCTTCATCTGGATTTTAGTAGTCCATTACCTCATATGGGCAACAATCACATTCAGATTAATAAGCCTGTGAGGGTAAACTCAGGACTATCATTCTGAGCTTGTGATGAACCCTAACTATAACTTCTCCTTGAAGTTGAACCGAGTAGGGGTTATGGTGAAATCGACCACGAGGACGTCCAAGAAGAACATGGATTGATGACATCAGAAACATTGTACAACCACACGGAATGACACTATCCAGTGCCGCCCACCGGGCGCTGGAACGCAAATTATTCCTCCCCACGACGCTTGACGGCAGAAGTGGAAGATGATGATGATGATGATGAAATCGAATCTGGGTTTTGTTGTTGTTGTTGTTGTTGTTGTTGTTGTTGTTGTTGTTGTTGTTGTTGTTGTTGTTGTTGCTGTCGAGTCCAGCCGAATCGAAATGTTTATTCTTCAACAACCTGATTTATTTGGCACTGAACTCTTAACTAGAGCCGTGATAGCCTAGTGGTTAGCTTGCTTGCTGGCGCGGTGGTCATGCCTTCGACTCGAGGCGGTTTGTTTAAAACTAATCTTGGCCTTCAGATCCACCCGGGCAAATACAGCTAGGAGGGAATGTTCTGGAAAGCAACGCAATCGGCGCAACATGGTTCACATCACCCACTGAGTGAAGTGTGGCCGATGGTCATGTATCGCCATCTCACACGATCACCAGAGACGAGGTTAATTGACGAAACATGGTATTTGTAGGCATATGTGAAGAAGCTAGATTGCTTTCCTTCTTAGCAGTGACATTACTGGTCGATGGTGGCAGCCATTGACTCCGAAAGGAGATCCTTACCTACCGTTGTGAAATTGGAGAGGGTAACCAACTGGTATATGTCGGCTGCTCTCCAACTTCATCTACTAGCTGCAAAAATGGCATCATGTCACCCTGATTTGGGGGAGGGGGTGGGGAAAGGGGTAAACGGGTACTCCACTTGCCCAAGGGTGTCCCGTAGGCTAGTGGAGGGAAGGAGGCTCCTTACTCCTCCTTTGATTGGGAGTACTCTTATCCCGCCAGAGGAGTGACGAATGGTCTACACAAACAATGAGCCTATCATCATGCATCCAATAGGTCTCAATGCACTAACAGGGTTATTTGGTATCACAACATGTGGTTTGGGAGCTGCCGAGATGCTGCAGACGACCGAATAAAACCACACATTAGAGAAAGATTGCAAGGCGAGAGAATCGACTTCATTGCGCCGGGTTTTATCTAATACGGCTGGTCTCTGCCGAAAGTATCGCACAAAGCACACATTCTGTACATCCAGCGACGACACCCAGTAGTCTAGGCGAAAATTTCACTCGTGAAGCGAATAACGGACCTTGGAGGATTATAACCCACGACCTAAGGAGCGCGAGCAGGCGGAGGAAAAACGTCACCACGGAGACTCCCTTAAAAACAACATCATAAGACCAGGAAGCTCGACGAATATACCAAACACACACAAGGCTCTTTTCTGTACTGATCGGACCACTCTTCCAATACCTGGATGTATATCTCTGTTGTGTGTTAACTGTCTTGTCTTTATTGTGGGTCAACAAAGACTTCCATTTAAACTTTCGCCTGTATCTCTGTTGATTGTTTACCTACTACCTATACTCGAGACATTGAACAAGCAACTAGAAAATCGAAATGAGGCCCTGGAGATGTGGATATACAGAAGAATATGTCGTATTTCATGGAAACATAAACAATCAAATACAGAGGCTGAAGAAAAACTGGGAATGAAAAGAGAGATGATGAAAGAAATAAACAAGAGGCAAGTGAAATATTTCGGCCACGTATAAAAAACATACTACTTGTCAGAGTCCTATTGACCTTATTATTATTATTAAGACAGGACAGATCCCTGAGGCAGGACAAGGATAGCATAAGACAGAACAGTACACCCATGGACAGACAGGAGTTAACTGATGATGGGTGAACTAATAGACAACTATTATCGACGGACTGACTAACCCCTAGGTGAAGGACAGGACAAGGTAATACCGAGACGCATTACCCACCACGGACTACATGATATAACACGGACTCATTCACCACCTGATAGGAGACCCAGGGCATAAGATTGGGTAGACGGGATGAAGCTTTGGAAGTGGACGGTTGTGTCTGAGTGTTTGTTGAGAGAGGGGACAGCTAACAGAAATGATATGCTAGTTTGCGCTGCAAGAGGAGTATCGGATATAGTCTATGTGTGCGCTAGCTGTGAGAGCGATTGTATGATTGTTCAAGCTTGAACGGAGTGTGTTACTGAATACAATAACGAGTGTGATATTATATTATATTATATTTCAAATATTAAATGTATTCATACGTTCATTGACTCCGACTGACTTTTGTTCACATGTCAGTTACTTGCCAGGGCACAGACATACGAGCGACACAAGACCCTGACACTACGCTTATAAAAACCATACTGGAGGGCAAGGGTGGGGCAAGCCAGCAACGATACAAGTGGGAAGATAACATAAAGAGATGGACGAACATCAATCTGACAAAATGTACAGTCAGGGCGAGAGACAGACAGTGTTATAGATCCATTGCAGCCAACCTTCATTGTGGAGACGGCACCTGATTGATTGACTGACCTATATTCGAGGCGTTGAGCTATACAAGTATCAAGTCCACAACAAGGAAACACACGGGTAACCTGCATATTTATGTGACTTTCATGTATAGTTTTTCTTGTAATTGTATAAGTATATGTTTATTGTTTGTCTGTTGTCGAAGGTTTTAGCCGCAACGTCCATTTCGTCACGTGTGATTGTATTCTAGTAAAACTTACTGACTCTGCTTCTCGTTTTTGTCGATTCATTCACTAATTGTATGTCTGCGTTTTGCATGTTCACCGAGCTGCCGTCATGATTTGTGGTTTTATCCGAACAACAGGGTTATTTACTTGTTACTTTAATTATTTAGTTCCATTCAGGGAGGCAGGTTTTATTCGAACAACAGGGTTATTTACTTGTTACTTTAATTATTTAGTTCCATTCCGGGAGGCAATCAACACATTCATTCGGAGCATACTGACGAGGTCTCAACTCAACGAGTGCAACACGCGGATACTGATTGTCTGCCAACCTTGCGGGGAATAGCTGTGACTCTTTTACAGTTTTATAACTAGTACATTTTGAGTCCTCGTTAGGGTTCATCTCTGTCGAGGCTAGTGTCTGCTCAGGATGTCGCACGTAGAAGTTAATAGAGGCTTTAGTATAAACTCCGAACCTGGTGCATGAGCATGGTCGTATTCCTGGTACATGCTTGTATTCCTTCACAAAGACGAAGAATACGAAGAATAGGTATCTTTGCAGTCAGCTTAGTTTAGTGTAATTTAGTAACGTGCGACTTGATTCAAATCACTGCGCCCCAGGCGATTCAACGATGTGGTAGAATAAGATTTCCTAGAATTAATCAATTTTGTATAAGATAGGGTTTAGAAAAAAAGAAGGGGGAGGGGGGGGGGGAGCTACAGAGAAATACATTTACAAATTGCCCTTCAAAGAAAACACTAGAAAATCGTATATATTGAGGAGATACATTGAACAATAGAAACATAGAAAGGTGTGGACAAAGCAGAATCTGATTCTAACTCGCACCAATTACAACAACGTTTCGATGAAACATCTAAGTAAACGTCAATGTTTGGCCACTAAACACTTTAGGAAACAGAGTAATTATTGCATCTGCTCTATCACCCACCTGAATAATTGATAACATTCGCATCCAAACATGTATACGTCAACGTAGGTCATAGAATGTCTATTTACTAAGGTTATGTTTTAAATAGCCGGCTTCGTGGCTTAGAGGTTATGACTTTTCTCCGTAATCTCGTATACTCTCGCCGGTAACATGATGACGGTGAGAATCAGCAGTGGTTCGAATCGCATCGGTAACTTACGGGGTATGTGAGCCTGCCGCTCAGAAAGTAATGGCAAACTACTGAGCGTAATCTTGCCAAGAAATCAACATACAGCTGAAAGATGCTGGTGTTGACAGCGATGTCCTGTAAAGGATATGCAAAAAAAAAAAAATGTTTTAAATGGCGTTATTTTGGGGCACGTGCAGAAATTAAAATATCTAAGTACATGGATAGCATCAGATGGAAGATGCATCACAGAGATAAAGAACAGAATATGTCAAGGAAATACCGCACTCTGTCAAATAAAGAACATTTTATGCAATAGGTCATTGTCATTGGAAGTTAGAAAAAGAGTTCTTGCATGTTACACAGAACGAATTTTAACATACGGCTACGATTCCTAGATATTTAAACAGACGGGAAAAAATCCATGGAAGCCGTGGAGA
Organism: Cepaea nemoralis; assembly: GCA_014155875.1. Taxonomy (NCBI): domain Eukaryota; kingdom Metazoa; phylum Mollusca; class Gastropoda; order Stylommatophora; family Helicidae; genus Cepaea; species Cepaea nemoralis. The sequence goes on along the minus strand of JACEFZ010017945.1, from coordinate 430,480 downwards.
TGTTGTTTTACAGAGGAATGTTGAAAATTAATTGGACAGCCAAAATGAACAAGCATGACTTTTTGAGGGAATCTAAGTCGCAAAGATGACTTATCACAAACATCAGAAAGAAGCAGTCAGAATCGTGGGCCACAAGGAGACGGCAAACAGTGGAACATGTTGTGACAACCAGAAAGATTTACGGAAAGAGAGATAGAGGAAAACAACGTGAGGAAAGTCTTGACAGTCTTGTGTCATGGCACGGAAGGGCGTTCAACAGAATTCAACACACGAATTGATCCATGCCGTCGGAGGCGCAATTTGTGCACAAGCATGATTGCCTACGCCATCCGACAAGGCACTGGATGATGTGAAATACAAGGGACGTTATGCTGGATCTAGTTTAGTTCATACATCAAAAATAAAAACAGAATAATGTTTTTATCTAAACTCATTATGTTTACGTAATAAGCAGAAAGAGAAAACCTCGAGGCCAGAGACATAACTTGAGAAATGCATTCAAAGATATTGATCTGTCTTTATTCAGCACATTGGAAATATGTTTTTCTGTATTCTACAAAAAGCCCAAATGTGTTAACCCTGATCAGGCTGGAGGAGCAGACACGATTCTGCGTGCATGATTATGGAAGCAGAAGTGAAACATGTCCACGGCAAATCAAACATGAAAGGTCAAGTACCATGAATAGAGATTTCGAGGACGATGACAACACAAGGAAATTGAGACTACGTGGAAACTACTGAAGTCATCGACGAAAAACGATCAATAGGGTAATAGATTTCCCCCTCCGGGTAATGAGTTAAAGTCTGTTACAATGAAAGACCTCAAACACGGGATGAACTATTTCTAATCCAGGCCTAATCCAGCCAGTCTGAATGTGCTATCAGAATCATGACTTGAACAGGTATAAATATGCCTCATAACAGCTATGAAGTTTCCGAATGTCTTAGGCATTTGTGAGCTGGTGTGTGAGCTTGGAGAGAGGAAGGAGAAATTTGCAACATGGTATCTTGGATATGTGTGTCCTTGGTCAGAAGAAGGGTATCAACATCCATCTTACTGGGTCAGAAGAAGGGTATCAACATCGATCTTACTCCGAAAAATGTCCCCTGGTCTCTGGGTAATGAGATCGGACGCCCTTATGTATTGTTGCGCACGTAAAAAAATCCCTTGGCAGTTGGAAATCGAAAAAGAGTAGCCTAACGGCGCTGCCAGGGCAAAATTTCGAGTTAAAAATCTACCCAAAGTATTTTCAGGATCCTCGCCTGTGCTACGGAGTTCCTGCACTGAGCTGAGATTCTCCATACTCAGGCTTGAATTAGGCGTAGAATCGAGCACTTATGGGTTACACCCGTGTGCCGTGATGGCGATCCCTCGACAAGACTAAAAACTGCGATAGATGCAAGCCCTGGTCAAGATTGAGTCGATATGAACACCAGTGTGTTGGACTTTATAGTTAAACCTCAGGCACCCAGAGAATTCAACAAACAGCCAACCACATAATAAAAAAATAAAAAAAACCCCAATAAATAATAGATAAGGGATGGAAAAACCAGTATGTCCATACGGCATTTCATTATGTGAGTTAAGAGGCACAAGAAAAACTATCTTTGTCTGTTTTTTCTCCCAATCACTTTGAAATTAAGCGTTATCCACTCTGGACTGATTTTATGCTTGTGAGCTAGCTTTCCCTATTACCAGTGTCCCTCGCCATCAGGCGAACCTACTCCGACTTCTGAGGTACGTTCCTAAGTCAAGGGTAAGAAGTCAATATTTTAGTTCAACTGACAGGTCTAGGAGTCGAACCCACTACCATGCTATTAGTATATCGGATCAATAGCGGATAGGCATAGGGGCCTTCCAGCCAAATGGTACCTGAGAGTTGCTGCAGATAGGGATCACCCGCAGTATGAAGCCATGGATATGGTCAAGGGTCATAGACTAAGACGAGGCAGGTCCTGGATGGCACAGGCAGAAATATCTGTACGTCATATGTGTGATCTGAAGACCATCAAGCGTGAAAAATAAAGGGTTAAAGTACCGGAAGACATGACGGACCGGCACAATGTAATAGTAACACTGGGTCGTGAGTGTAGAGAATGGGCAGCGGGCCGCACAGAGTTTGAGGTGCAACAGCAGATCCAGAGTAACACAATCAAGGTGACAGGGTGATCTATATTGATGGGTCAGTAGTGAGAAACAGACGAAGTGATTGAGGTTTCATTGGGAAGGCTAATGGACGATTCTGAAAAAAAGGAGAGCCTGGCATATGAGGCATGGAATGAGGTATGAAATTACAGCATGAGAATGGAGGTGGAGCAGTCACAGCGACATTCCACTGGTTAGAGGAGACCACTGTAACACACATTGTATTCATCACAGACTCAATGAGTATGCTTAGTAAGGTGGAGAAAGGAATGTTTCGTGTGGAATGGCTCACCTCGCTTCAGAGATCACAGAGTGTAAGAATTGTATGGACTTTTTGCCGTGGCCATGTAGGAGTGCGGGAGAATGAACAGGCTGTTAGGCTGACAGGGAATGCACTTCTTGATGTAGATTACCTATGGACAAGTGAGAGGTGATCGCGAGCCAGTGGGAGCAGGTGGAGAAGGAGGGGGAACAGACTGAGACATACTGAGAAACCGTATGTGGAAAGAATGAGATTGTGAGGGGTTGGCAGGGGTTCTGATAGAATGTCAAAACAGAGGGAAGACCAGGAGAACTTTAAATCAGATAGCGGTGGGAACGATTAGTAGTATAACTCTTGCTGGCTGTTGAACGAGGGGACGGAGCACTTATGGGAATGTCCTGAGTGCAGTGATGTCAGTTCTTAGCTCAACTCAACGCAACTCAACTCAATTCAACATGGGAAGTTTAAGTGCGATAACTCTTTTGCATTCGGCCATGCTGACATCCCCTTTGTCTGTTATTGATTGTGTTTTTGTTCGCCGATGAATGCCTGAACGGTACTCTAGTCTTTGTGATTGTCTTCTTGTAAAGCTGACATTGGACTCATGTTGTTTTAATCAATGTTTGCTGTCGATAAGCTATAGTTTATATCTATAAATATATTATTATTATCGATAAATGTAAGCAATAAGCCTCGTTCCACACGATTAGATGTACTGGATATATTGTGCTCGGCTCATATTTTTAGATCGATCAGCACTCGATGGGCGATATGATCGATATCAAGTCTGCAGCTTTTACTTCTCATGAAATTTTTGGTACCCATATTAGGCTGGATCGACCTGTGAGCTCAGGTCACTGGGAAAAAAAATTATCCCATTAGTCTTATCACTGTGACTATAAACTTATTTGATAACATACGACAGTCTTTGATGTTCTGAATTACGAACCGGACAATAAACGTAACATATGACAATTGTCTGTTCGGGGCAATCTACGTGACCACTAAACTAAGAAGTAGCGGGGGTTAAAAACAAGATATTCAACGTTGTTCACATTGTTAAATCCCACATGACTCTGTCTTCTTTCTGCAGCTCCCGGAAGCATCTCACAGAGCATGAACTCCGTAGCTCCAGCTACGATCTCCCAGGGGTCTCCGAAAAAAAAAATTGCATTCATGAACCGAATGACTGAGCCCAAAGACGAACCCACTACCTCAACAAATTTAGGCAGGTAGATTGATCACTCAGCCAAAGAAACCACCCCCCCCCCCCCTTTTCCACCCCAGAGTATCGGAAGAGTCACAGTGGAATCAAATTACCCAAATGCCTTTGGTGTTAAATCATCTAATATTTTTAGCGTTGGTTCATTCAACCGGTAAGGTAATTATTAAACACCAGGGATGAAATTTGCATAAGCAATTACAAGGTAATATAATTACTTATTCGTGACCGCCTGCGAACTTTTAATCTTCCCATTTCCTTTCCGCAATCAGCTGCTTATCCCATGCTCCGGTATAATATTGAATCCATGGAACTAGTTAGCGGGGTTGAAGAAACTCTACAGGAGGTAATTACCCCACGGGGACAAATAACACGGTGCTTTGAACGGTGCTCATCCTGTATTTCATTGATCGAGAAAACTGCAGGGGTCAATCAATTGTTTAGTAGTCTTCATGGTGATTCTAATTGTGCACGTTCACAGTTCATGTCTTCTACTAAAATAATGTGTAGATTGTCAGCTTTTTTTCTTCTTCTAATCCAGCTTTTTTTTTTTAAATCCGACAAATAATATTCAAGTTGTTGCTCCAACAGTCAGCTTCGTCACGAAATGGCAATATAACGACCGCCTGTCACGTGTTGAATGTGCACAGAAATAGATATGTTTGATAACAAAACGCTTTGACGGGGGAAAACCATACGGAATATGATATATGTAGATAAAATTTGACATTGGTAACACAGTGACGGAATAATAGGGAAAAGAGACATGAGTTGAACAGGCATTTGTACACACTGGAGTTCGGGCAGGTGTTAACTTGGAACAGAGACTGATATTCCTCCTGTATTCTCTTTTAACACTGAGTTCGAGTCTTTTGACAACGAGATACCTAAAACACGGGAGGAAGTATTACCAACTCTACATGCTGTGCTGAATCATGGCATGGTTACATTCTAATACACCGGCTCTACAGATGTGAAATTGCAGTATCAGTCTTGTCTACCCTGCTGGATTTGAACTTGGAGAGAGGAAGAAAAGCTTTGAAATATAATCCCGTTAGAGACGGTACTTCGGTACCGGCTCGAGAGACAAGACTCCTACAGCTACTTCACTCCGATAGATATACGACCTTTTTGGGTCTCAGAATCCCTGAACGCCAATGTATCCAACTTAAATTCCACAGCGGATTTGCTAACAAACCAAGTCACCCTTGTATCTTTATCTGGTGATTTTCACTCTGAGTAATGGCTGGGTACACTCACGCTGCTGTGAACTTAGCATGAACATTGGTAACACAGTGACGGAATAATACTGGATAGCAGCGCAGTAAGACAGGGGACAAATTTAATGGATGGCAATGAGAAAAGCTATTCATTTAAGTGACATGACACAGGAGACAATCAGACAAGTGACATGAGAGAAAAGACTAGGGAGAGAAGACAGACAAGTTACATGGAAGAGAAGGCAATCAGACAAGTGCCGTGAGAAAAAGAAATAAGGAGAGAAGACAGGCAGGTGACATGGAATAGAAGACAATCAGACAAGTGACATGAGAGACAAAATAACTAGGGAGAGAAGACAGACAAGTGACATGGAAGAGAAGACAATCAGACAAGTGACGTCAGAGAAAGATAATTAGGGAGAGAGGACAGACAAGTGACAATCAGACAAGTGACGTGAGATTTAAAAAAAAAACTACAGAGAGAAGACAGACAAGTGACATGGAAGAGAAGACAATCGGACAAGTGACATGAGAGAAACAACTAGTGAGAGAAGACAGACAATTGACATGGAAGAGAAGACAATCAGTGACTTGAGAAAAAAATAACTAGTGAGAGAAGACAGACAGGTGACATGGACGAAAAGACACTCAGACAAGTGACGTGAGAGAAAAAAGCTAGGGAGAGAAGACAGACAAGTGATATGGAAGAGAAGACAATCAGAAAAGTGACGTGAGAGAAAATAACTAGAGAGAGAAGACAGACAAGTGACGTAAGAAAGAACACTAGGGAGAGAAGACAGACAGAGAAGTAGCATTGAAGAAAAGACAATCATAAACGTGTCATAAAGAGAAGGCAAAAACGCAAGTAACACAGGAGACAAAATAATCATGCTAGTGACATAGGAAAGAAGACAATCATGCAAGTATTTCTGACAGTGACGAATGGAGGAATGGATTCACCCTATCAGGGATAAAGCAAAATATCCTTAAGTCCGCATAACCCTTGATAGAGAATGTAGAGATTTGTGCAAAGTGATATTAAAGTTGGAAAAAAACGGCCATCAAATAAAGGATATCACAGAGCGGGATGAAGTATGAACATACACAGACTTGATCGGTGCGGCGAGATCTGAATGGAGCTTGTACAGATGTACGGAGGGAGAATAATATCCCAGAACAGAGTGTGGCGAATTCAACAACACATTTTGTATGAACAGTGGTAGCGAATGTTGGTTATTGGTGCTCATGTGTTCGAAGTCTTAACGTGATATGTTTTACAAAAAATGACCTGGGTGTGTAGGTGATTAAGAATACAAATCTTCTTCTTCTTCTTCCTTCTTCTTCCTCCTCCTTCTTCCTCCTTCTTCCTCCTTCTTCATCCTTCTTCCTCCTTCTTCCTCCTCCTTCTTCCTCCTTCTTCCTCCTCCTTCTTCCTCCTTCTTCCTCCTTCTTCCTCCTTCTTCCTCCTTCTTCCTCCTTCTTCCTCCTTCTTCCTCCTTCTTCCTCCTTCTTCCTCCTTCTTCCTCCTTCTTCCTCCTTCTTCCTCCTTCTTCCTCCTTCTTCCTCCTTCTTCCTCCTTCTTCCTCCTTCTTCCTCCTTCTTCCTCCTTCTTCCTCCTTCTTCCTCCTTCTTCCTCCTTCTTCCTCCTTCTTCCTCCTTCTTCCTTCTTCCTCCTTCTTCCTCCTTCTTCCTCCTCCTTCCTCCTCCTTCCTCCTCCTTCCTCCTCCTTCCTCCTCCTTCCTCCTCCGTCCTCCTCCGTCCTCCTCCGTCCTCCTCCGTCCTCCTCCTTCCTCCTCCTTCCTCCTCCGTCCTCCTCCGTCCTCCTCCGTCCTCCTCCGTCCTCCTCCGTCCTCCTCCGTCCTCCTCCTTCCTCCTCCTTCCTCCTCCTTCCTCCTCCTTCCTCCTCCTTCTTCCTCCTTCCTCCTCCTTCTTCCTCCTTCCTCCTCCTTCTTCCTCCTTCCTCCTCCTTCTTCCTCCTTCCTCCTCCTTCTTCCTCCTTCCTCCTCCTTCCTCCTCCTTCTTCCTCCTTCCTCCTCCTTCTTCCTCCTTCCTCCTCCTTCTTCCTCCTTCCTCCTCCTCCTTCTTCCTCCTTCCTCCTCCTTCTTCCTCCTTCCTCCTCCTTCTTCCTCCTTCCTCCTCCTTCTTCCTCCTTCCTCCTCCTTCTTCCTCCTTCCTCCTCCTTCTTCCTCCTTCCTCCTCCTTCTTCCTCCTTCCTCCTCCTTCTTCCTCCTTCCTCCTCCTTCTTCCTCCTTCTTCCTCCTTCTTCCTCCTTCTTCCTCCTTCCTCCTCCTTCTTCCTCCTTCCTCCTCCTTCCTCCTCCTTCTTCCTCCTTCCTCCTCCTTCTTCCTCCTTCCTCCTCCTTCTTCCTCCTTCCTCCTCCTTCTTCCTCCTTCCTCCTCCTTCTTCCTCCTCCTTCTTCCTCCTTCCTCCTCCTTCTTCCTCCTTCCTCCTCCTTCTTCCTCCTTCCTTCTTCTTCTTCTCCCTTCTTCTTCTTCTCCCTTCTTCTTCTTCTCCCTTCTTCTTCTTCTCCCTTCTTCTTCTTCTCCCTTCTTCTTCTTCTCCCTTCTTCTTCTTCTCCCTTCTTCTTCTTCTCCCTTCTTCTTCTTCTCCCTTCTTCTTCTTCTCCCTTCTTCTTCTTCTCCCTTCTTCTTCTTCTCCCTTCTTCTTCTTCTCCCTTCTTCTTCTTCTCCCTTCTTCTTCTTCTCCCTTCTTCTTCTTCTCCCTTCTTCTTCTTCTTCTCCCTTCTTCTTCTTCTCCCTTCTTCTTCTTCTCCCTTCTTCTTCTCCCTTCTTCTTCTCCCTTCTTCTTCTCCCTTCTTCTTCTCCCTTCTTCTTCTCCCTTCTTCTTCTCCCTTCTTCTTCTCCCTTCTTCTTCTCCCTTCTTCTTCTCCCTTCTTCTTCTCCCTTCTTCTTCTCCCTTCTTCTTCTCCCTTCTTCTTCTCCCTTCTTCTTCTCCCTTCTTCTTCTCCCTTCTTCTTCTCCCTTCTTCTTCTCCCTTCTTCTTCTCCCTTCTTCTTCTCCCTTCTTCTTCTCCCTTCTTCTTCTCCCTTCTTCTTCTCCCTTCTTCTTCTCCCTTCTTCTTCTCCCTTCTTCTTCTTCTTCTTCTTCTTCTTCTTCTTCTTCTTCTTCTTCTTCTTCTTCTTCTTCTTCTTCTTCTTCTTCTTCTTCTTCTTCTTCTTCTTCTTCTTCTTCTTCTTCTTCTTCTTTGCGGCAACGGCTTCGGTGGAGGAGTGCAATTGGGAGGGTAAAAATCTTATCATTGTGCGAGAAAATGCCACGTAACGACTAAACGTCATGGCAGAATAGACCAAGCTTTAAGTCTTTGTCAGCAACTGGACTAGGATCGAAGCTGCGACAGACGGACAGTTAGCAATGTTTTGCTGATCCGGCAGCTTCTGCAGCTTTTCTTGTAGCAAATATATTGGTATTATCATTCCTCTAGAGTAAACTAAGGAGCCGAGAGAGGAATCATGCTGTATGTTTTGTGATATTGAAAGTTTATTCTGTCAAGTTGGCAAGGTGCCAGTGAGTAAAGAAGGTAGTTTGTCATTGCTTTCCTTCTTAGCAGTACCATACTGGTCGATGACCATAGCCATTATTTCCAAAATGGGATCCTCTGCCTACCGTTGTGAAATTGGAGACCATAATCAAAAACTAACTATCGGCGACGCTTCCACTCCATCAGCCACCTGCATCAATGGCTTCGCGTTACCCAGATCGGGAGGATACACGAGTAAAACAATGTCAAATGCATTGAGAAAACTGGTGTTAAAGTGCTACATAGAGCATGTGAAGCGGGGACGATGAGCAGACAAGCTGAAAACGATCCAATGGCAGTGGAATGTGGTTTCCGAGAAATATGCAAAGAATACCATGAGCAGACAGAAAAACCAATAAGCAAGCCCTACAAGAAACAATGAAAACCGTTAACTGATTAGGGAAATTAGACGTAGACAGTAAAGATTGTTGGTCACGTTATGAGAAGAAATAAACTGGAAAACTTGGTAACAACTGGCAAGTGTGATGGGAAAACAACAAAAGGGAAGACAGAAAGGTACATATCTAGATTCCTTTGCCAAATGACATAATCGAGACAAAAACATGAATATGACAAATGACAGCCCACGTTTATCGGCATGGCGCATGATGATGATACCAATTACATCTCAGTGCGATACAAAAATTGTCCTTTACTTTAATATTTTTAAATTTGTCATGAAAATGTAAAGACTTTCAGTTTGTGACCTTTTCAAAGGGTTTATTAAAAACATTGATGGACAGAATATTGTATGATAATGGAAAGCATTAAATAATACCATTAACAGTCGAAAAAATAATCCTCTATGAGCGATTAAAATTAATGAAGGTTAAAATACGTTTAGGCAGCTTGTCAAATAAAAAACAGAGGCCTTATAAAAACGAAAGATTCGACTAAAGTCTTCTCAATAATAGGAAAAAATAAAGCATGACTGCATAGTTAAAAACACAAGTTTCACAATCACGATATTTTTTTAAATTTTGAATTCCCATATCCTTTTGCAGGACATCGCTGTCAACAGCAGCATCTTTCAGCTGTCTGTTGATTTCTTGGCAAGATTACGCTCAGTAGTTTGCCATTGCTTTCTGAGCAGCCGGCTCAGTTATCCCGCAAGTCACCAGCGGGAGACGAACCGCTCACAGTTCTCGCCCGCTACGAGACTCTGCGTGATAAACGGGATTACGGAGAAAGTGGTGTAACTCCTCGGCCAGAGAGACCGGCAATCACGATATACGTTATCTAAATATCACAATGTATAGAGTCTAGATCAGTGATTCTCAACCCCTTCACCATATTTTCAGAACGTTATTCACCACCCCCCCCCCTCCCCTTTATTTTTCGTATTTCCTCCCTATAAATTCCCCCTCCCCCTTTTTTACACAATATATGTAAAAGTGGAAGCTAAATTTAATAACACAGACTAGAACGACTCTAGACATCTACATAAAACGTGATTTGAGGGTCTACTTACGATATAAAATGAATTTTAGAAAGGCGAGAAGAACAGAACCGTAAAGTATGGAGGGAAAAACAATATCAAGTAATCGGTTCTTGTATTAACACGATCTTGAAATATTCTTAATCCCCCCCCCCCCCCCCCCCCCCCCCGGAAACCCTAAAATTCCTCCAAGGGGGGGGGGAATTCCCCACCGGTTGAGAACCACTGGTCTAGATTGACATTGCGTAGACATAACCAAAGCAGTCTGTACATACATACTCAACCTTATAAAGACGATCTTTGCATTCCTTGTCTTGTTTAACCGTCTAGTCTTGTTTAAACTATACAACTGTGCCATACCCTGATGAAGTCTCTATCTTTTCACAGCAAACTTCCACTACCCAGAAATCTCTACTGTTCTTATTTGCGTCTATGAAAGCCCATCAATACCTATGAATGTATTTCTCATGTTTATTTAACCGTGCTATCAGTAACTCTCCCCTCCTCACTTTAATCCTAACGACCGTCGAATGATTGGAGTGGGGCATTTTCCCATTCAAACTTAGCGCAATATTCCATTTCAGCTGTCCTGTCCACTCAGATTTTCTTAAATATTAATGTGTTATTTCTTGTTAACTGGGGGGCAAAATGATAATTACAGCAGCAGTTCAGCATTAATGGTGGCTGTAGGGTTGGGGTATACATGTTTCCTTGGTATCGCCGTGAAGTGTGCAGATGAAACTCCGTTACTTAATCGTTACAAAGGTAAATGTTGCCTTATTTCAGGTATGGATATGCGGGGTGTGATTTGTTAGGCATATTCTAGGCCGCAACATAATGGGATGGGGTGGTAAGTTCTGTTGAATGCCTCGGGAATATGGAAGTAATACATATGTAAACAGCAGGCACACAGTTACACACATATAGCAAACATGGTGAGTTTGTGAAGCGACTTCTGATGCGACGACATACGTTGTTTGAAAAGACAATGGTTTAATTTGTCTTGGAAATTAAGCCGACTGAGCGGAGGCCGAAAGATCATAGTGGCATGTTAGCTGGGAAAAGTAATGAAGGCTCTGGCAGGAGACCAGAGAATAAGTGTGTGCCCAGAGTGCGGTGTTTTATACTGAAGTTTGCAGGGTAGGAAATAATATTGTTGCAGAAGCGGGTTGGATCTCGATAACGACGACAAAATAGTAGAATATACCTCTGAGGAATGATATAACGGCAAATACAATGCCTACTATTTGACAAGTGGTTTAGTCTTAGCATATCAGATAATGAAATTGTTTGTCGCATATTTACATTTAACATGGAAAAGAGTAACAGCTCAGCATAACAGACTATAGAGCGTGAAACGCAGCATGACAAGATATCATACAGATCATCTTATTATGAATGACATAATAAATGTCGTTGTCTGAAGCATGGATGATATCTTTGACAGTCTTCACGTTTTCTGTTACTAATGTCATAACCGTTATACACGTACAACTGCCACAATTGCTAACTGTCATAACCCCTTCCTCAACAAGTTCATTCCCTCTCGACAACTTCCTTCCTCAACAAGTTCATTCCCTCTCGACAACTTCCCTGTCCAAGCAATTCTGAACGAGCTCTGGGTTGTACTTGTCAGAAAAAATAATAATCTTGACACAAATGGGAATTGGATCTGAAGCATCGACTTGGGAAGCAGGCGTACTAAACACTATGCTTCTTGTGTCATTTATGTTTCTCTTGTCATTTATGCTTCTCTTGTCATTTATAGCCGGCTCCGTGGCGAAAGAGCTACGGACGCAATTCGTAATCTCGCATACCGAGTTCGAAACACAGCTGTGGGCGATTTCGCAGCAGACAGCCTTCGGTTGGGTTTCATAAAATGATATGAGTGCCGGTCGTTCAGAGAGCAATGATAAACTACTGAACTTAAACTTGCCAAGAAATCACCAACCGCTAAAAAATGTTGGCGTTGACTGCGACGTCCTGTAAAGGATATGCAGCTAACTTGTTATGTATGCTTCTTCTGACATTTATGTTTTTGTTGTCATGTATCCCCCAAAACAAACTCAAGCAAAACAGTTCTATATGTTGCTGTCTCATGCAGCTCGCTCCATTTATTCTCCATATTATCACCCATATTATCTCCATATTATATGAAAGCTGGCAAGGCCCCCGGTGCAGATAACATCACAACAGAAATGATTAAAGCTTTAGAAGAATATGGACTAGATCAAGTCACCAGACTGCTGAACACATTATATGATACTGGAGATATACCTTCTGAATTATGTAACTCTGTATTTATTGCAATTCCAAAGAAATCAGAAGCCTTGGAATGCGATCAACATCGAACAATTAGAATAATGAGTTACATCACAAAGATTTTGCTACGAATTATCATGCAAAGAGTGAGGAAGAAATTACAACCTGAAATAGGGGAAGAACAATGTGGGTTTGTAGAAGGAAAGGGTACAGTACATGCTGTGTTTATGCTGCGAACAGTTATTGAACGTGCTATAGAAGTAAACAATGATATACATCTTTGCTTTATTGACTACACAAAGGCTTTTGATAGAGTTAGACATGTCAGCATCTATAAATTGATGGGAAAGACATTAGACTTATAAAAAACATATATTGGAAACAACAAGCTGCCATATGGATTGATAATGAAGTGGGACAATATCAGCCTACTAAGAGAGGTATTAGGCAGGGATGTGTAATGTCTCCAGATCTTTTTTCCCTGTACAGTGAAAATATTTACAGAAATGTAGAAGATATAAATGGAATCAGCATTGGAGGACGATACATCAATATCATTAGATATGCAGATGATACATTATAGATCGCAGACAATGCACAAGATCTACAACAATTAGTAGACGCGGTTGTTGTACACAGTGAGCAGCTGGGGTTGGAATTAAATTGTAAGAAGACACAGGTTATGGTCGTCACTAGGAAGAACTAAATACCACAACGTAATATACAAGTAAATTGGAATATTCTTCAAAAAGTGAATCGATACAATTATCTAGGAACAGTCATAACATCTGATGGGAGATGCATTGAAGAGATTAGAACAAGAATTGCCAAAAGTAGCCTTTAGCAAGATGAAAAACATTCTGACCAATAAAAAGATGTCAATTGAAACGAGAAAAAGAGTGTTGAAGGGATACATAGAGCCTCTTCTTTTGTATGGATGTGAAACTTGGACAATGTGCATTCAAGCTGAAAAACATCTGATGGCTGCAGAAATGTGGTTTCTGAGAAAAATGCAAATAATACCATGGACAGATAGAAAAACCAATGACCAAGTACTACAGGAGACAAATGAAACTCGTAAATTGATTAGAGAAATTAGACGTAGACAGTTGAAATTTTTGGACATGTTATGAGAAGAAATAGATTGGAGAACTTAGTGACAACTGTCAAGATCGAAGGGAACAGACCAAGAGGAAGACCGAGAGGAAAATACCTGGATGGCTTGGCCACGGACGAGACAGGAACACTGAGTTGATCCACGACACTGGTGATCGAGTGAAATGGCGAGTCATGACCGCCCACGCTTTCCGGCATGGGACTTGATTGATTGATTATCATCTCCCGTCTTAGTTCAGTTCTCTGTGTATTTTATGTCGCCCTCTATGTTGTTTCCTCTGTGGGCTCCATTGAATTTCTAGTTCACGCAGAGATGGATATTAGGTCATGGGTCTGGAGAAAAGTTACAACGCCAAGTTTACTCTGACAGACGCAAGTCCTTGTGCCCTTGTGCTCCCGATACCTGAACGCCAATACACATGCACTTTATTAAGTACGCACACACACACACACACACACACACACGCACGCACGCACCCACGTACGAAGATACCTTCATTATTTAATATTTCAACACACACACACATACACATTTATATAAACACACAAGCACACATACCCTCAAACACACATACAATGCACCGACATACACGGAACGAATGGTAGTGTTGCTATTCTTTGCCTTCCGTTTGGACCACGATACAAGTGTAGAGATTTTCATGAAGTTGTTTGTAACAATAAATGTGTATCGTGTATATGCCGCTGAGGGCTTTAGCCGCAACGTTCATTTTGTCACTTACCGATTCTACTTATCATTTTTGTTGATTCATTCATTTCAGGCTTATATACATCTTTCTGTCTTCCCTATTCACTTGTTTGTTTTCGTTGGATCGCTTTGAACTTGCGTGAACTAGGGAGCGCAGTGGACTGATTTTTTCGTTATCAGTCTCCCCCACTATCAGACGAATCCATCCGACTTCTGAGGTACTTCTAATTTAATCACCCAGGTCAAGAACTAGAGGCCAGCATTTTAATTCCAACTGAAGGGGGTGCGCAACTCCTTACCGTGGTCACCAGAGGAAGTGTAAACGCAAGCGTGTTAAACCTTTCGGCCACGTCGACCTATACTGTTATCTGTATGTAAACAGTCTGTTGACATTGTTGAGTTGCACAACAACCGACAGCAGAACGTGCACACACATATATACACACAACCCAGCCAGCCCAGGGCCAGAAATATCTGGAAATTAATTCTTCAATCATTCGTCTTACTCAAATTCGCATGCATCGAAAAAAGGTCAATCGCTGGTCTGTCACATGCCATGCTACAGTGATTGATGGGAGGGCCTTAGAGATTTCGCTCACTGAAAATGGCCGGTGTGCCTGTTAGCTTATGCTAATACATCTAGGAACTTTTTTATTTTAAATTTCCGATCAAATTAAAAATTATTCCAGAGTTGCCGAATTGTCCTTAGTGCTGTAAGGCAATCAATATAATTCGGATTATTTTCTCCCCACTACTCTGGCAAACTGACATTTCGAGACTAATTTTTGTGGCATTCTAAACTAAACATGTTATTTACATGTGTTAATTTTAATTAACATACGTATTTATGGAAACATTTCTGGAATAAAAACTACAAAAGTATCCTTTTCACTGTAACTGGAAACATTTTAATGAAAGCTATTCACCATTTGTATGCGTAGTTGGTGTTACATGAGGAAGTGTTTGTGCACATACAAGAAAACATAAAGCAACGTGGTTATCACCGGCCCACAATACCTAAATTCAAATTGATAATATGTGAATAAACAAGGATTATCTATGTGTGGCTTAACCGTTTTAAAAAGAAAAGAATGATCAAATCAGCCAGAAAGCCACCATAACCTGCCACAGACTACCATGTTATGGAAGGACCAGAATAAGTCATTATTCTGAGCCTCAGAACAGGACACAACAAATTACACAACCACTTGTATACAAAATTCAAGATTGGTGAATCAGCCATGTGCACAAATAGATTGGGGTCGCAGACAGCTGAGCACATACTCCAAGACTGCCCAAAATACAACATATCTAGGCAAACCTTCTGGCTTAGAGAGACAACAGTGGAAGTTAACTCTATGGACCGCTGAGTGAACTAAAAAAGACAGTTAAATTCATACAAGCGATAGCAATGCAGTTATAGACATATTTCAAGCAAACGAACGAACGGACGAACGAACGAACGAACGAACACACTTTATTTTCAAAGGGTTAAGAATTGGGCACGTAGTCCCGTCTAACATTCTGCCCTTCTATCACTCTCTGTCATACATTATTTAATTCATACATCATTAGAAGAAGAACCGTTTTTAGAGGTGCAGGTGTAGATTCAGATCAACAATTTGTTGGTAAGTTTAATTACGCTCGAACTTAATAGTCGTACATTGAATAACATCTGACACAAACTTAAACCAATACATTGTAGTATATCTGTAGGTGCCAGGCAATACTACCTTAAATATAAGAGGTGCGTGTGGAAGATTGCCAACAACAGGTTAGAAGCATTTGAAATTAATAATGTATGAAAGTCCTTGGAAATAGGGACGAAAGCATAACAGCGTGGACAACATCTAAAATCCCTATTTTAAAAACGAAGAAAAAACAATTAGAAAGCAGATTTAGACAATAGCAAACCTCCTTAATGAAGTTAAAGAGTACATGAAATATACTTGAAGCTAAACAGAAATTAGCGAATACAGGCGGATACAATATTGTCAGATTCCTTAACAGGAGAGGCAGAAGTAGCAGCAGCGAAAGGAAATCTCAGAGACATTTACAGAACCATAAATGAAATAGTAGGCATATATAATTAAACAAAACCGTAAATGAAATAGTAGTCTCATATAATTAAACAAATGGACTGATCAACTGTTTGAAAGTTGAAATTTAGTGCGTCAATAAACTGCAACTTAACGGCAGAGTTGGGTTAACGAATCATTTAACAAGTGCGAAAATTCACGCACTGAACTGAAAAATTGTGTCCGGCATGTTCTTCTACATGGATGAGAAGAAAACATGTCGCTTAAAAGTCGACAGGGTCTACTTCATTGCACCGGGTTTTAATCCCATATGGCTCGGTCTCTTTCCGCAGCGCGGAAAGCGTCGCACAAAGCACAAACTCCGTAGCTCTAGCGACGACCCACGGGAGTCTTCGAAAAATTTCACTCGTGAACCGAAGGACGCGGCCCAGAATCGAATCCACAACCTACGGAGCCCGAGTCAAACGGTTTGACCACTTCGCCACGAAGACTCCCGAAGACTCCATTGATGCGAATACTGGACAATGCATAATGAAATGGCGAATTAGTTTGAGGCAGTGGAAATGTTTTTTTTTTAAAAAGAATGTTGAGAATACCTTTGGCAAAGAAGCAATAAACCGCTGAGGTATTGAGCTCTGTATGTGTTGTAAGATCACCCATCAAAACCACAAGGAACAGATAAATGAAATGTATGTGGTATATCAACAGAAGTGATGGAGTAGAGAAATTAACTGTATATTGAAAAATATTAGACAAGAGAGCAATATGAAGACAGAGACAGATTATTATGAAAAAGTTTAATAACGGGACAACAAATACAGATATGAGCAATTCCAACTTTGTCAAAATATCAGATGACCAAGAGGACTTGAGAGACATTATCGTCAAGGTCTGCTTGAGACATATACAGCGACATAAACACAAGAAGAATCAGAAGAGGAGAAGAAGGGGACGAGGAAGAAGAAACTAAACTTTCTGACTGCTATATCTTTAGTTAACTGTTTGCTGCACATTCACCCACAAAAACATACAGAACTATTTCAGAGTGTCATTGAGTCCAAATACAGCAGCAGCCATGGACAAAACCAGGCGCCAGGTGGAAGTGATCAGGAACAGTAAAGGACCCTTGTATACATCTTAGTGCTCATTGGAAATATGCTGATAGATCCCTATTTGTATAGACCAAACGACATTTGATGGTTGATGTGGTCAGTATTACGCTACCTTTGGTAAACTGTTCAAGAATGTATGAGACAGAAATGGAATAAGCCTGCAAACAAAGCTGAAAGTCTATAAAGCAGTTGTATTATCCACACTGCTATATGCTTGTGAAACATGGACTGTTTATCAGCGACATGCTAGGAAATTAAACCACTTCCACACAGTCTGCCTAAGGACGCTATTGAAGATTAAATGGCAAGACAAGATCCCAGACACTGAAGTTCTTGGAAGAGCGTCCATGCCCAATATCCACACTCTACTAATGAAGAATCAGATTCGCTGGGCAGTTCACTTAACTCGTATGCCAGATCACAGGCTCCATAAACGAATTTTTTTTTTACCGTGAGCTGAGTTGTGGTAAACGCTCCCAAGGCGGCAAGAGGAAACGTTTTAAAGACACTGAAAATCTCACTGAAAACTTTTGTAATTCATCTTGACAACTGGGAGACTGCTGCTAAAGACCGTAATTCGTGGCGCGCATCATTACATAAGGGTGCAGTCACCTGCGAAGCAACCAGGACTGCAAGAGCTGTGAAGAAAAGGCTGGATAGAAAATCCACTGCAGGAGATCCTCCTCCTGGAACGTCAAGCATTCTGTGCCCACATTTTCAAAGAACATTTCGAGCCAAAATAGGCCTTATCGTCCATCTTAGAACTCACGGCTCGATACTTTCAACCCCACTGGATGAAATGAATGGTCATCATCATTCTTGATGGACAATCAACATTAGACATGAAAGCTTTACTTCCCAAGATATTTTCTGGTACCTATTTTACGCTGGATCGACCTGGGAGAGTAGCTCAATTTTTATAAAAAGACTTCCTTCGTGTTGATTCGAAACACAACCACAGGGCCGGCATGTGAGCTCATAGCCATATAGCTCTTCAGGTGGATACAGTAGTAAAGCAACAGAGAAAGAGATAAAGGTTGGGAAAGTCTATTCCGTTTCGTTACATAACGATAATGGACCCGACCAATAACCAATGTCTCTTTCTTAAATTTTCATAATAAACTGAACCCAACATGCAGTATGTATTCCTGGCTAATAAACAGACCGATAGTGCGACACAAATCATTAGGTACGGATATTCCGTAGTTGTAGGTTCAAGTGTATGATAAACCAAATTAAGGATAATGTTGTAGAAGAGTCTATTTGGCCGGTAGTGGAAGTACATTTGTTCTTTCAGCGAAGCCCTGTGGTCATGCCCATTTTTATATTATTTTATACTGTGATCGGGTGTCTACTGTTGTTCTTTGTGCCTCTACGTGCATATCTTTGGTACCTTGCCGTATTGACAGATCATGGTTTGTTATATTGTGCTTCTAAAAAAAAAACCAGCATAATTACAACCCGAATGTGACTGATGGGACCAATTCGCTCGTCCTTGTTTGCATGCGAACGCATGGTTATTCCCACCATCACGCATAATCTGACGTCTCACACGCTCAGTGTCTGACCTATCTGCAATCATTTGCTACTTTGTCTTTATTCCACTCCTGATCTTTTCATCCATACAACGCGATCAGCTGTCTTGCTTCCAAAGTGCAGTATCAGTGCCTGTGTCATTCATGTTTCCCTTACATCTGTGCACCGTAGTGGTGGCCGACCCGAAGATCCTGAGTGCATATTGATACACTCTTATTTATTTCTTTTGCCATTTTAATTCTCAAGACGGTGGTATATATGTGGTCCAACTGAGTGTCAAATCCCCAGCTGACGTCACAAGCGCGAACTCTGCAAACTCGAAAAGTCAGCTATCACTGACACAGAAGACGAAAGAAACTAAACCTGCACACTGAACCAATATACATTTATAATCAACGCTACCGCAACAGTTTGAACGAGGTGAAAAGTGTTTCTTTTTTCTTCATATTGGATCGGTCGGAAGTGGCCGATAAAACTTCCAGTTAGTTTATGTGTAAACGTTTGTCACCATAGAGTAATCTGTGCGTGCGTGCGTGTGTATGTGAGGGGGGGGGGGGGTGGAAGCCGTATGCTTTGTTAAATACTGACTGAACATAACCCTATAGTGATTTACGTTCACACAAAAACTATCTGGAAGTCTAAACGGTCACATACATGCGAAAGTTCCACTTGTGGGCATTTCGGCCTTTTGTGGCCCACCGACGTCATCTTGCGTGTGATTCTGTTTCCCGGTTTGTTAATTGCCCTCGGCCGCAATGGGCAGATATCTGCACATTACTGCACTTTGATTTTAGCCAACATTTCGAGAATTTCTAGTGAAGACAAATATAGTCTCAACAGCGACAGATATACGAAAGAGACGATGAAGCAGTGGAAATATTTTATCACTTAAGTACGATGAATTTTTATCACGTAAGAACGATGAATTAACCAGCCAGACGTGTCTAGTACAATGAATTAACCAGCCAGTCATGTCTAGTACGATAAATTAACCAGCCAGACCTGTTTAGTACGATAGACTAACCAGCCAGTTGTGTCTGGTACGATGAATTAACCAGCCAATTGTAAGAGAGTGATAGAAAGGCAGAATGTTAGACGGGCCTGCGTGCCCAATTCTTAACCCTTTGAAAATAAAGTTTGTTCGTTCGTTTAGTACGATGAATTAACCATCCAGTCATGTCTAGTACGATGAATTAACCGGCCAGTATTGTCTAGTACAATAAACTAACCATTCAGTCGTGTCAAGTAAGATAAATTAACCAGCCAGTCGTGACTAGTACGATAAATTAACCAAACAGTCGTGTCTAGTACAATAAATTAACCATACAGTCGTGTCTAGTAAGATGAATTAAACAGCCAGTCGTGTCTAGTACGATAAATTAACCAAACAGTCGTGTCTAGTACGATAAATTAACCAGCCAGTCGTGACTAGTACGATACATTATCCAGCCTGTCGTGTCTAGCACGATGATCTAACCACCCAATAGTGTTTAGTGCAATGAACTAACCAGCTAATCGTGTCTAGTACGATGAACTAAGGAACAAATCGTCTTTAGCACGATAGACTAACCAGCTAATCACATCTCTTACTGAAACGTAAACGTATGCGTCCATTCATTAAGTAATTATCTCATACTGTGTGTATGTGTGAGATGCTACAAATAAGAAATTATCCACTCTATGGGAAAATTTGAGAAGAAAACAACATGGTCTAAAAGCCACAGATAATCTATACTCACCTGGTAGACTTTCGGAGGGAGAACCTTCTCCTCATCCTCGGCAAACTGTTTTCTCCTCTTACATACTGTATAAACAACAGCAGCTATCAGAATACAGACAAGCAGACCCAGTAGAGATCCCACTAGTATAGCTGGTACGCTCATAGTGTCAACCATTGCTGTCAATAAAAGAAAGTCAAATACACAGGATTCATTATGAAAATCAGTGCAGGCATTAAATTCATTTTGTTAAAACATTACCATCTCATGCTTTAAAAAACCAGCTTTCAAGTGAAGAAAATTATTATTGATGATAATGAATGTCTTGACCCTAATGACAACTCTATCCATCAAATGGCATGAAAATTATCTGTCGCTACTTCAACATCATGAAATAGTGCAGTGGCGTAAATTAATGGTTGTGATCGTTGCATAAACAGAAAAGGCTGGCATCCGCTAAGTAGCACAGTTAATAACAATTGTTGAATAATGACAAAAGTAAAGACTCGGCTATAATATAATACTGCTGGCAATCAATACCGGCGACTTCCCCCTGAACTCTCCCGGTGGGTGTCTTCATTGTACTCTCACTGTCCTTTGTTCTTCCCTATTGTATAAATTACATGCCAACAAATTATTTCCACCTTGCCGGTTTAAGGACAATGTGAAATCGTCTACGCTTTATTTGAATTACTCGTGTGGATTCGTTTATAAAGGATCATTACATTGCACTCGGATACCTTGATTAATGCCACAGTCTCCAGTTTTAGATCACACGGGGAGATTGATTACAGAAATTAGATGCAGACAGTCAAGATATTTTGGGCACATTATGAAAAGAAATAAACTAGAGATCTTAGCAAGATCGCGGTGGAAAAGAATAAAAGGGAAGACGGAAAAGTAAATATCTAGATGGCACGACAACATGGTATTTCGGGACATGAACACAGAGCTGATCCACGACTCTGGTGATCGTGTAAGATGGTGAAACAAGACCGCCAACCCTTACCGGCATGGCACATGATGAATGAATGACATCTAATATGCGAATTGAGGTGGAGGCAGTCACTGCGGCGTTCCGCTGGCTGGGGACTACAGCACACACATGTCGTGATTGTAACGGACTCACAGAACATGCTGAGAAGAGTGAAGGCAGGCATGCTTCGTGCAGAGTGGCATGCTTCAATTAAAAAATCAAAGCTAGGAAGCATTCGTTGGATCGTTTCCCCGGAGCATGCTGCTGTGTTGGGAAACGATCAGGTGGAGACATTGGATGGGTCTTCACCGCTGTGTGAGGTATTAGTGCAGAATAATACACATCTGGTTAGAACCCTTGGGGATCGTGTGTATCATGTGGAAGAACAGCTACACTATTTCTGCCTGGAGAGAATGGCGTGACACGTAGTCACCAGATTATCTGGCAGAAACTCAGTACTCCGAAGTTTGACATACCCATAAAAAGACCGCAACCGGTACCATTAGTATTTGAGCTCTTCGCTAGTTGTTGAAGATGAGGATGCAACGCGTATGGGATATCCCATGTGCTGTAATTTCGGTTCTTGACTCAATTCAGCTCAACTTATGATTATTGTCGAATCAATAAAATAACGCCTTTTTATTTGAACATCAAAGTTAGCATTTGCCATATTATTTGTACTGAAACCAAATAACACTATTACTATTTTAAACACATACAGAAAATAATCAGGTATTGAAAATTACTTCCTTCCTTCCCTCATTCTTGACTTCATTCCTTCCTTTCCCGCTTCCTTCTTTAGGGTCCCTTTTCAAGCCATGAGACGTAATGAGTGTTTGGCGTTAACCTCATATTTTTAGACCAATCTGCACTCGAGGCTGATGAGATCAACATCACACCGCTCGTCTTAAGGTGTCAAGGACATTCCAAGGTCACCATTCAGGTTGTCTCGACATGGGCTTCCAGGTCATTGGAACAGATTCAAGACTCGAGGGAGGTTCGACCACATGAGAACCAGGCCAGAACATAAGTCATTGGGCCACCACGGCTCCCTCTTGAAAACTCCTTGTAGGGTTAATATATGCAGTTTCTGGATTTTAAACATATGCCACCATCATCCAATATATACATAAACAGTGTTCATATATGCAACTAACACAGAGCTATAGTTTAGTCAAGGTGCTAAAATGCTGAGGGAGAATTACGTAAATATACATTAGAAGACAGCAAGAACACCGCATGACGAGAACACAGAAGAAGAACCATCTACAAATCCAACCATTAGATAACTCCTGTTTGCGGACGACCAAGCAGTAATAGCAAAATCAGAAGCTGAATTACAAGACCACATGAATAGTCTAAACGAAATGTGTTGGGAACATAACATGAAAATTAGCACAAGTAAAACAAAGGTATTGACTATAACTAAAGAAGAAAACGTTAAAACGATTCACCTAAACTCTAAACGAATATCCCTTGAAACAAGTAAAGAGTTTCAAGTACCTAGGAAGTATAATATCATCAAATGGCAAATCAGAAGACGAGATCGAAAATAGATGCAATAAGGCAAACCAACTCACTGGACAGATGGCACCAATTCTAAAGAACAAACATGTATCAATAACTACTAAGAAAGCACTTTACAACACAATCTTCCTACCAACTCTATGTTACCAATGCCAAACCTGGACAATGACAGAAACAGAGAAAAGAAAAATCACAACAGAAATGAGATTCCTGAGAAGAATACTCAATGTATCAAGAAGAGTGTCAGAGCCTAGCTACGCAGCGACATCGTTACGGCACCCGGCGGACAAGAGTTGTCGGCTGGCGAGATTCTTACCTGACACGCGACCAGCGCTGACGACAGACGCACGCAAAGCCACGTGACCCCACGAGAGGCAGTGGGCAGTGTGTGTGATAATCTCAGACCAAGCTGGGACTGGACTCTGAACGGACGTGTGTGTCGAGAGCAAGGCGTTTGTGTGAATCTCCGTGGTTGTGAGCTGAACGACTGATATCGTGAGCGTCAGACCTATGAGCTGTATTGTGGTTGTGAGTTATATGTTGTACATTGCTGTAATTATCGTTATGTATTTAATGTGGCAATAAATCCATAGAACTTGTGTTGCTGTGTCTTACGTCGAATCACGTTATACTGTACTGTCTCACATGTGTTAGCCAACGAGCCTAATAGAAGATCCTGACATGTGTGGACGTGGGTTGCTCGTCTTTATTTAAGAACCTAATATATTTAGACGTGTGTTGTTCGTCTTTGTTATTTAAAACTATAATTCTTGTACTTGTAAAATTTGTCAAGGTTATAGTGATGTACATGTGATCGGAAAAGTCTCAGTGTGATCCATTACTACATTGTCTAAATATGTTTAAGATCATTAGTAAATGTACAGTACATATTGTTTGATCCTGTAAACGTGTTAAACATTTGTGATTTGTGAAACTTGTCACCGTTTGACCTTGTCAACCTTGTGATTTTGCCGCCATTTTGACCTTGTCGCCATCTTGTAAACTTGATGTCTTTGTCCTTACTGAATGTCATCTTGATGTAAGTGATGTGTCATCAATGTTATTGAGTGTTCAAATACAGATAGATTGTTTTTGTGTATTGAGTTTGTGGAACGCAAAGAGTTTTGGAAAGAGTGTAACTTCTGTTGAAAGAAACACTGTTGACGACAAATTTACGACATACAATTATACTCGACGCCATCCAAACCAAATCAACACTTAGTGACTTACAGGCACACACCAACAAACACACGCTAACTTATTTCTCTCCAAAAACAAAGCAGGTTTTTGCGTACCATCCATAACCCTGCCGTAGAGGTCATTAGTGGTTCCGAAGTACGACCCTACAGTTTTCTAGCCCGATTGCCCAACTATTCGTCACCATATCCAAGGGCACTTGAGTATATTTTTCTTCACTTTAACTTTACGTATGCATTAGTGGGCACGCATCGTATAGTCAAATCAATTGTAAGTTGTTTTTCTACTAACCATTTACAACATATTGTGTCTGATTGATTTTCATTGACATATTTTCTCCATCATGTCATCATTATTTGATTTCATCGATATGGGGTTAAAATTAAAGTTGGAAGGTGATGAATTAACTCAATGGAGTGAGAAGAAATACGCAGAATACCTACTTGTTCAGGAAAAAGCTGCCGAACGCGATGAAAGAGCAGCAGAAAGAGCCCTAAAACAGGCAGAAATTGAAAAAGCTGCCAAGCAAATAGAGGCAGACACAGCCTTGAAACAGGCAGAGATTGAAAAAGCTGCCAAGCAAATAGAGGCTGAAACAGCATTAAAGCAAGCCGAAGTAGAAATGGCTGCAAAGACAAAGCAAGCTGAGATAGACAGTGAACTTAAGAAAGCAGAAATAGCAGCTCAGAGTAAGAGGGAAGAACTAGAATTACAGTTGAAAATGAAACAACTGGACACTGAGACTGCAATAAATAAAGAGTCAAAGAAATCTGAAAGACTGGAAAAAGAAAACCAGTATAAAAAGTACCAAGGTATCGTTCGTAACTATACCTCCGGTGACTGCATAGCAGCCTTCACCCAAAATTTTGAGACTTTAATGGAACATATGGAATATTTTATATATGAGGAGTCTATCTGGGGAACCTCTGAAAGTCATTGAAACCATCCCCAAAGACCTCAGGAAAGAGTACCATTACATTAAATCCAAAATAATGGCACATTTCATGTTAGATGAAGCAGGGTACAGAGAACAATTCAGTAAACTGAGTCCAAAATCAACTCAAACGTTCTCTGACTACCTCTGTTTAGTCCGAGACATTTTCAGCAAATGGACTTCATCAGCCAAAATTAACAAAAATTATGATAAATTAGAAGATCTCATTATTCGAGATAAAGTTATTTCTTCTATCCCACCATCTTTTTCTAAGTTCTTGCAGGAGAATGAATGCACAAGTGTGGAAGAAATGGAAAGACGTGGTTCGGCCTATTATACGGCAAATAAACAGTGTTTTGCCACTGAAGCTACTGACAGTAACTGGGTAGCAGCAGCCAACTATGAGAAAAACTATAGTAGGCAAAAACCAAACAGGCCTACCTCTGAAAAATTTAGACATTGTGTTCATTGTAAAATGTCTCATTATTTGAACGAGATGTGCGATAAAAACCCAGGGTACCAAACATACTTGCAAAATATGGTAAACAGACAAGACAGAGAACGTAAATCGTTCAAAAGTTTACGTAAATGTTTTCTCTGCAAGGCTTACGGTCACCATCGTATGGATTGTAAAGGCAGGCATATGACCAACAAAGCCAATGCCGCCTTGTTCGATAGTTCAGCGTCAGAAGACGAAAATACAGAAAAACATCCTGTACATGCAGCACAGGCTTGTGATGCATTTAGTTCCAACACATGCACTGTCTGTAATACCTTCTTTGAAAATGGTATCTTAACATGCGGGCACGCCATCCCTATTGCTAATGAGGAAGGTAACTTAGTAATAGACTCAAAAGGCAAATTAGACATCTATCACGGGTACGTTAATGGCAAGTCTGCTACAGTACTTCGCGACACCGGGAGTACACTTATTGGCCTGAAAACAACATTCATAACACCTACAGACTACACAGGTAGACACATCACATGTAGAACATTTTCAGGCAATATTGAAAAATATCCATTAGCTTGGGCATACATCGAAACACCATTCCTCACCGGAAAAGTAAAAGTCGCAGCACTTACAAACCCAGTGTGCGATATAATCATAGGAAATTTACCTGAAGTGAATGACAAACCTCATAACCATGACATAACATCACTATGTATTAATGATAACACATCACCACCAAATGTCATTGAAAATGTCATATCACCAGTTGAATGTATGTTAGCTAATGCAGCACTAAGTTCTCATCACATCATTGACGATATCATTCCATCATCATCTGATGTCATTGAGTGTGTGAACGCAGTAACAAGAGCTACTGCTAGAGTGCAAGATGATAGTAACCAAACTGAGGCTATTCAAATGCTTAGCCCAGAAGTACCACCTAGTGACTCTATGAAGGAAACATTCATAACAGCTCAAAAAGCTGATCCTTCACTGTCAAAGTATTTTGACCTGGCATTTTGCTTTATACAATGATATACTCACCAGGTACTACACCAGAGGTGACGTTACAACAAAGCAAACTGTGTTACCAACTACTTATCGCAGGCAAGCTTTACATCTTGCTCACGATATACCTTTTGCAGGTCATATGGCATATGTTAAAACCAGGTCAAGACTATTGACACAGTTTCATTGGCCAAAATTCTGTAATGACATAAAAACCTAATTGCAGAAGTTGTGATACATGCCAGAAACTAGTAAAAAAAGGTAAACACCCACAGGCAAAGTTACAAGTCACTGACTTAGCCAGTCGACCTTTTGAAAAATTATCAGTTGACATTGTGGGCCCTCTTAGTCATACAACAACTAGAGGGAATAAATATATTCTAACAATTATTGACCAATGTAGCCGCTGGCCAGAAGCGATTCCGTTAAAGAACATTACTGCCAACGATATCATGGAAGTGTTCTTCCATATTTTCTCCAGAATTGGGTTTCCAGATACTATCCAGTCTGATAGAGGCACTCAGTTTATCGCCGCATCCACTCAAGCTTTCACTAAAATGTTAGGAGTGAAGCAAGTCTTCAATAGCCCCTATCATCCTCACTCGAGCGGGATTATAGAAAAGCTTAATGGGGATTTGAAGCACATGCTAGCCAAAGTAACTCAAGATCACCCCAATAACTGGGATGTATACTTACCAGCTGTCCTTTTTGCTTATCGCGAGGTACCACATTCTAGTACCGGTTTCCCTCCTTTTGAACTCA
Organism: Cepaea nemoralis; assembly: GCA_014155875.1. Lineage (NCBI taxonomy): Eukaryota > Metazoa > Mollusca > Gastropoda > Stylommatophora > Helicidae > Cepaea > Cepaea nemoralis. The sequence goes on along the minus strand of JACEFZ010017945.1, from coordinate 403,308 downwards.
TCTATGGTGCCAAACCACGAGGCCCATTAACAATTTATCACCAAATGTTAACAGATTCCACTCCGGTATTGAAACCCATATCATCATTTGTGTATGTAACATCATTGCGTGAAAGGATAATGAAATCATGTGAAATTGCTAAAAATGCACTAAAACTATCTGGTGCTACTTACAGACAATACGCAGACAAAGTTAACAGGACTATAACATTGACAGCTGGACAGGACGTCTTACTACTACTACCTAGTGACAGACAGCTACTGACAGATTCTTGGCAGGGACCTTTTAAAGTGACAAGACAAATCTCTCCTGTTGACTACGAAATCCTGATAAAAGACAAACACAAAATATACCACATCAATATGCTAAGACCATACTACAACAGAGACAACGAAAAAGACGATACGACAGCTTGCACCGTGATAATAGATCACGAAGATGACGATTCTAGCGACGAGATTCCAACACCTACATTAGACACGACAAACTGCTTGAAGGAGATCAAGATCAATCCAAACCTAAGTCAAGCAGAGACAAACAGTTGCAAACAGTTGATACAACAGTACAACACCATCTTTTCAGACAACCCAGGACAAACAGAGTTAGTACAGCATCACATCACACTCACATCAAACACACCCATAAGATGCAGACCATACACAATACCATTACATTACAAGGAACAATTACATCAGGAAATCATCAACTTAGAAAAAAACAACATCATCAGACGATCCCTATCAGACTTCTCTTCACCCATGGTCATTGTACGGAAAAAGGACAACACAATACGACTTTGCATTGATTACAGAAAACTGAACAAAATAACTGTTTTAGATCTTGAACCAATGGCAAACACGGACGATCTCCTGACAGAACTAACTGACGCTAAGTTCTTCACGACCCTTGACATGTCTAAAGGTTACTGGCAGATTCCTGTACATGAAGACAGCAGACATCTAACAGCTTTCGCCACGCCTTGGGGACTGTACGAATGGTGCAAACTTCCATTTGGGCTAGTCAATGCCCCAGCCACATTTGTACGCATGACACGACTTCTCTTATCTGACATTCCTAATATAGTTTGCTATATTGACGACATCTGTGTCCATACAGAGACAATGACGGAACATATAAAGATACTGGAACAGACACTAGAACGTATCAGACAGCACGGACTGACAGTGAAGCCTTCAAAGGTGAGCATGGCTTACCAAGAGATATCATTTTTGGGGTACAGAATATCCAATGGCTTTGTCATGACAGACAACAAAATTGTCTCGAAAATTCTAAAACTGTCACTTCCAACAAATAAGAAACAAGTCCGCAGTTTGTTAGGACTTATTAATTATTACAGAAACTTTATTCCCGACTTTTCAGAGCTAACTGAGGTTTTTTCTAACTTACTAACCAAGAATAAACCCGAAAAAGTTGTAAACGATGAATGCCTACGAAATGCATTTGATAAAGTTTTGGCACACTTTTCTGATAAGAATTCACCTAATCTCATCCTTAAATTGCCCAACATTCGTTTACCTTTCAGATTGAGAACAGATGCTAGCTCCATTGCGATCGGTGCAGTCCTATTGCAGGAATACAACGACATCCTGCATCCCATTTGTTTTCTATCAAGAAAACTAAGGCCCCGAGAGCGGGCATGGTCCATTCCGCAATTAGAGGCATTGGCCTTAGTAGAAAGTGTGACGAAGCTATCCAAATATCTTTTAGGACGTCACTTTATCATCGAAACTGACAACAGTCCATTAAGGTATATCAATTCCGCAGTACCATCAAATAATATGATTGCTCGCTGGTCCTTAAAGCTTCAGAATTTCAGTTTTGAAGTTCGCCATATTCCCGGCAGAATGAATACAATCGCCGACCTTTTGTCCCGTTGTCCGACAGACCCAGTAAGCAATGTCTGAGTGCACTGTGTAATATTACACTCAGCCCAACACAGCCACCAATGTGTGAATTTTTTTTCCATTCACCTACTGTGTAAGGTCTTTAAGTAAAATTGTGATACGGTTTAAAAACCGACATGTATAATATACTTATTTTAATCACGTCATGTAATGAGTGTAGTATAATTGTGTAGTGTGTGTTAGAATGAGAACAATATTAATTGTATATATACACCAAGAACAGTGTCACAGACGCTTGACCACTTACCAGAAGCGAACTTTACCATTGTGACATCTGTGAGTGATTTTCTTCACCGTGATATTTTAACATGTGCAAATGTGGACCGAACATTGACTCCGAAACCACCTCTGCAGCGAATTTAATCCAAACTGTTCGACGTTTGAACATCAGAAATAAGAACAGTCGATCTTTATCCAGAAATTGTGAACACATCGGAAATAAGAACATTCCATCAGAGTCCGTTGTGATACTATAACATCAAACACGAACTGTGGGAACATTTTACTATCCGTTCCGAAATAAAACCGGATCATTTGTGTTCAGAAAATGTAACATCAACCAAATTTTTCGTTTCGTGTACATTTCCGGTATAATTTAAAAAGTATAACAAAATTAGCAGACTATGTACAAATTTCAAAAAAATTTATGACACTTGTAAAATCCTTTTGAATCTATAAAATATAATATACCAATTGGGTACTTATTTATTTTGATTAGTGTAATCTTAGAATCATATCTTGATTAATGTATTCATATTACCGACTTTTTCTCGTTAATATGAAGAAACGTCAAGCAATGACGCTAAGAAATTAAATAATTATTGTAATGTATGGAATTTCTTAAATGTCAAAATTACTTCCCTTGCATTTGTGAATTACATAAAGGGCCATAATTTGAAACATATTCATTAATGTGTAATGTATAGATAGACATTTTGTTGCTCAAATGGTTAGCACAGCAGGTAGGCGTCCACCAAGCATGTCATAGAGCTGCCAACATTGCAAACCAACATAAGAGCTCCTGACCAAATGAGGGCAGAGTTTAAGTGTTTAATACGACGAATACAAAGCCGTATTTCAGTCTGGCTAGATGGTTGTTGCAAAACAATCATATTATTACGTTTTTTTCAAATAGCTGCGAGGTAGATGCGTGAAGCTGGTGCTACTGATCTGACTGGGTATTATTGCAATGAAGGTAACCAGGCATCAGGGGGATGAAACCTGAATTGTGTTAAAAGTTGTACTTCATTTGTCATTTCAATGCAACTTACATTTTTTTTGTATATATTTCTATGCCTTATATGTATTTTCATGCATAACACTGGGAAAAAGTAGTCTCTGACATGAAATTAACACTACCCCAGTATATACATACATCATGAATGAAAGATGGCATCTTTCATTGAGGTACCCGGGGAGAATGTCAGAGCCTAGCTACGCAGCGACATCGTTACGGCACCCGGCGGACAAGAGTTGTCGGCTGGCGAGATTCTTACCTGACACGCGACCAGCGCTGACGACAGACGCACGCAAAGCCACGTGACCCCACGAGAGGCAGTGGGCAGTGTGTGTGATAATCTCAGACCAAGCTGGGACTGGACTCTGAACGGACGTGTGTGTCGAGAGCAAGGCGTTTGTGTGAATCTCCGTGGTTGTGAGCTGAACGACTGATATCGTGAGCGTCAGACCTATGAGCTGTATTGTGGTTGTGAGTTATATGTTGTACATTGCTGTAATTATCGTTATGTATTTAATGTGGCAATAAATCCATAGAACTTGTGTTGCTGTGTCTTACGTCGAATCACGTTATACTGTACTGTCTCACATGTGTTAGCCAACGAGCCTAATAGAAGATCCTGACAAAGAGATAAGATAAGAAATGAAGAAATCAGGACTAAAGTGGGGGTTATAGCAGCACTAGATTTTATTAGAAGGCAGCAAGTCAAATGGTTTGGCCATGCAAGCAGGTTACCAACTAACAGTATACCACAACAAGCAATGATGTACAGACCAGAGGGAAGCAGAGGAAGAGGCCGACCACGCAAACGATGGACGCAGGGAATGAGAGAGTCCATGGGAATATCGATACATGAAGCCCATAAGCGGGCACTCTCCCACTGTTTATACTTCACCTCGACACCGCAAGGCACAAGAGGATCATGATGAGATGAGATGAGATACATTAGGAAAAAAAGGCCGTGGGGAATGGGGTAGGGGTGGGGGGGGGGGGGGGGGGGGTGGGGTTAAACAAAGAAGCAGTTAACGAAAATAGACATAATATAAACAAATAAAATTAGTAGGTATAGAGATAAATTTTTGAAAAGGATGGGGTGGGGTTTCGTGGTAAGATGATCGACTTCCAATCTAATCCAATAAACAAAAAACACACGCAATAAAATTTGGCCTCGTTCAACCTACTTTTGCAGCATAGGTTATAACTGGGGTCCGTTTTCTTTCAGTGTGGGGGTGGGGTGGGGATGGGGGGTGAGTGCGTGCGTACGTGCGTGCGGGCGTGCGTGCGTGCGTGTGGGGTTAGTTTTGATATTGTTTCCTTTCTTTGTTTTTATTCGTGTTAGTCCTAAAAAGGACTGGTTATATTTTCTTGATGACTTCATTTAGCACTGGGTGTTACTCCATACAGCGCGGTATCTTTTCCAGAGCGCAGTCTGTAGAAAGCGTTGCACAGAGCACGAACTCTACAGCTCTAGCGACAACTCCCATGAGTTTCGTAGAAAACTGAGCTGGTGAAACGAACTCAGGAGAGCCAGGCAGGCAGTGTTACTAATTCTAAAAGGAGAATTAGATTCGGAGATGAATAAAATAGGGAGCATATTTAGCATCTTGCAGGAGAGAGCATCATAGGACGATTTTGCATGAGTTGCTTAAGTTTCACAGGCACAAAGAAAGGCAACTATCTGTAGCTGAAGTGTCGAAAGCTTGCTGGTTTGGGGATGTCACCTGTAAACAGAATGGATCAACACTGATCCTTCAGAGGACAATAGCAGGCAAAGTGAGTATAATAAGCCCAGGACAGTGGTAGAGTGAGAATATGTAACAATACGCGGAAGAGATTGTTTCTCCTCTGATATGTAATCATGTAAATGTCACATGCCCATTGCAAGACGTTGCAATCAAACCCAACTCTAGGTTGATTTTCTATGCGATTTTACGACTAGTACTTCATCAATGTTTTCTGAACGAGAAGACAACGTTAAAGACGAACTGATCGGTGAATGAAGTTGATTCAGCTACCCAGCTATCAGCGAACCGGAAATAAAAGAATTAAAACGCTCTTATAATTTAGGCCACGCCGACTTGCTATGTAAGGATGAGTTTTGTTTAAATATCAGTCACAGGGGATACCTTTAAGCTAAGTAACTTTTCTACACTTTAAAGTGGATATGTGGTGCTCTAAACATTTCTTTTACAACAAATCGTACTCAATGAGTGATGTGGTAAATATCTTGCAGGCGCCTTTATTTTCCAGAACATTTTATGGTACCCTATTTAGAATAGATTGATCATGAATCCCATGTCAGCGTTTTTTTAAATATCAGCTTCAAATCAGATCCAAACACATGATCACTGGGACGACAGGCAAGCTGTATAGCCACTGTTCTACGACAGATTTCGAAGAATCTTTCAGCCCATTGAAATAACCCGATAAAAATTGCACTGCTTTTGTAACGGATTATTTTTGGTGCACGGATATCTTCTTTAATTCTTCAGTTTCCTTCTATAGATTCCACCAGGAGACCCTCAGCAGCGCATAAACGCTTAGCACCGGGGAGAGTTCAGATGTGTGTACAACGGAATACCACACGCTATAAATGTGTGTATAACGGAATCTCACGCATTATAAATGTATGTATATCGGAATCCCAGACGCTATAAATATGTTTATACTTGAATCCCACATGCTTTATATGTGTATATATCGGAATCCCACACGCTATAAATGTGTGTTTAACGAAATCCCGCCGTCCACACATTGTCAGTGCATTAGCAAGGGCAAGCGCTATCAAGACAAGTCACATGAACAAGTCAAGCAATCTTATATGGGGGGGGGGGGGGGGGGGGGGGGGGGGAATAGCACGTCGCAAGAATACCAAAAGACACGCAGTATCCAAGATGTGATGCGTGGGAGCCGACAAAGCCGTAAAGAAGACGGGCGGAGAGAACTTTCATGAGAGCTGCAACAACGAACTTGAAACTAAGCTACTAATGAAGCCACCACGAAGAAGATCAACGATAACCCACCACAGACAAGAGCCAACACAGCGGAGAAGGAGGAGAAAGACACCAGAGTTGCAAACACCGACTCAGAAACAGTCAGATGGGCTGTCAAGCGTATTCAAGTGGAGCTGTCAGACGAACAAATCATGAAGCAGCTACAAGAAGAAAATCTCCACATCCGAATCTTGAAGGCGGAGCGGATCCCGACGTACTCAAAGATCCCTACCACGTTGGCGATAGTGACGACTGAGAGCAGCGAGATACCAAACCAGGTATTGATAGAAGAGAAAATAAAACAGCCTGAAGGATGCGTACCAAGGATTACTCAATATTCCAGATGCCAGAGGGCCGGCCACAGCAGAGCAACATGTCGCAGTAAGACAGAAATCTGCCGGTACTGCACCGATCACCACGCTTTCAAGGAGTGTCCGCTGGCCAAGCTGGACATGGTTTTCCGAGTACCCAACAACAAATGAAAGTGCGGCAACTGCCTGGGCAAGCATGGAGCAAGATACTTGGGTTGTCCGTACCTCCAAAGACACAGAGACGCCTTAAAGATCGCAATTAACACAAAGACACCATTCAAGGAAGAAATGCGAAGGGGCGAGACAGCCACGGGTATATCACAAGCGGAAAGAGATAACTGCAAAAGCAGATAGACGAGTTGAAGAAACAAGTCAAGGCACAGCTGACGTCGACTCCGACCAGCGACAACGAGAAACTACTGGCGGAAATAAAGGAGATCCAGCCAAACAACAAGCAAGAAGTGGAACATATGGCCGAGTTGAAGCAGGAAAACGAAAAAAATGCTACGCACCATTAAAGCGGAGAGAGAGAGCAGCTAAAAGCTGAAATGAAATCAATTCAAAACAAACCAACAGAAGCCATGCAAGAGAAAACAGAGACGCCGCAAGATGAAACCCATTAAAAGAAACCGAGCGGGAACCGCAAGATAAACCCAGCAGCCGAACCACGAAGCCCGAGACACCCAAGGGGTAACCTACATCCCGCCAGACAGCCGAAGAAAGACAAGATGAGTACCCTGACGACGGCATGGAGTGGCCTACCGAGGGAACTATCTTGGAGGAGTGCATAGAAGCGGCAAAGAAGCGGGCAAGGAAAGAGGGACTCGGGCACGAGGAATTCATAAGGCGACAGAAAGAAAAAGGAAAGAAGATGCCGAAGAAACTCAGGGGAAAACCGATAGATTACCCAGAGATACACTATGACAGTGAGGCCGATCTCGAGTACTATATAGATGTCGGAGAGGCCGTCCCATGGCTGACCAAAGAGGAAGCAATCGAACTCAAACGCGAAAGTGAAAAAAGGAGCAAGGAGAAAAATCGCATTGAAAAGCTTCTACAGGCAATACCAAAAAAAAAAAAAAAAAGGAGGCAAAACCACTCAATAAAAAGTCATTATACAGATTACAACCAGTCAAGCCAGACGAGCCAGGAGCCTGCACCAACAAAGAAAACCACAAAAGGAGACGGCACAAAGGATAGCCGATGAACAACCCTTCCCCCCCCCCCCCCTCCCCCCTAGCTGAGTCACAGATACAAACGCTTAGGTAACCGGTCCGAGGAACGACTCACTCGTAAGAGCACACAAGACAAGAAACGGGGCTAAAATCTCACAAAAACCACGGCTCTCAACAATAACCACCGCTGAGGAAGCAGGTTAGACGAGACCGAATTTGGAATTTTGTTTCGAAAATTGGAATTGGAATTGGAATCCACACTATAAATATGTGTATAACGACTCCCACATGCTGTAAATGTGAGTATAACGAAATCCCACACGCTATAAATGTGGGTATAATGAAACCCCACAAGTTATAATTGTGTGTAGAACGAAATCAAACTTTCTATACATTTTTCTAATATACAAATTTACTTTTAGACTAAGCAGGGGCCTATTCAAACAACTGTTTTCGATGTTCAACTGGTCTGTGCTTTCCTTTGTGGTCAACATGCACACATTTCCTTACCTTTCTTCGGAACACGAGAAGTCTAGACTTCCGATCCTTTACCCCAAGAGCAGGGTAGAGTTGACCATCCTGTGGTGGTATTTACAGACACTTGTAAAAACTAGATGCTCTGTGTTTGGCTACTTTCCTTGCGTTGAAAACTTCCCGGAATTAAAATTCACGTGGACTTATATTTCAGGCGTACTGTTGAGCATGGCCAGACTTCCGGTCGTGAACATGAAGGATAAGCATTGAAACGGTTAGGGCCTCTAGAGTGTTTGTGCTCGCGGCTACCTTTCCATTCGCATGATCCTCATGTTGGACTGGTAGTGTATGGTTCCGTCGCCCTGCTACTAAGTTGAGTGCGTGGCGCGACACAGTGAGCTTTGAATTTCGTGTGAAATGCTTTTATATCTGCCCAAGTTTGGTTGGAGCGTGAACTGCATGTTCAGAGCAATGGCGACTGGCTGTGTCGTAGAATTGACCGGCATTTGCCTTACGGAGAAATGTGTGGCTGCGGATCTTCTAGTGACTGCCGCTTCCATCGACGACGAACTGTATTTTCGTGGAGTACTTTTGTGTTAGCATTCTGGCGACGATGTACAGTGCAGTGAAACTGTTTTATATCTGTCCGAGGTGTGTTCTGAAAAGATGCGTAGCTGGCTAGAAAACATCTAGAAACGGAACAAACAACATCTAGGAATATCGAGACTTCGGAGAAATGGCGGCTGGCTATGTCAAATAATTGACCGGCTTTTGCCTTATGCAGAAATGTGTGGCTGTTGGTCTTCTAGTGACTGCCGCTTTCATCGACCACGAACTGTAATTACGTGGAGGACTTTTGTGTTGGCATTTTGGCGACGGCATTATAAGATGAACTGTATTTCGTGGAGGACTTTTGTGTTAACATTCTGGCTGCGGCATTATGCACAGTATACCTGCGCGGGCTGTTGGTTGCCGAGACTCCTGTCTTTTCCACTTTTCACATGGTGCAGTGATGAGCATTTTATGTGATATTGACTATCACAGGAACGGAGCATAATGGGGACGACCCGTTGCTGTGAAGTTAGGGCCGCGACTAATTAACTAATTAACTGTTGAGCACGGATAGTGAGCGTGTATTACGACGTCATCGTGTGATGTGATCTGTAAGTAAAGTCAAATACAGGATCCTTTTACACGCCCTAAGTAGAGCAGAACATGTGTTGCTTGATTACGACTTGTAGGCCTATAGACCAATCTGTCTTCGGTGTCTGAATTTGGTCTGTATCACTCCGGCCAAATTTACTTCAGAAGACAATTCTAGGTAAGGAATTTAGGTTGGATCGATCATGAAGTCAAGTTAATATTGTAAAATTCGGATCCGCCCCACTGCGGATCGAACCCACGACCGCCGGGCTGGCAGGCGAGCGTCTAGCCACGACGGTACCGCGGCTGCCGTGGCATGGGATGAGTTGGTTGGAAACTTCAATGGCATGTAGTGAGATTAGCCGGGGGCCTCTGGCGGGTAGGCCACACGTATTCTAGCAATAGTAAGCCATTAAAAAAAATACCTTCTCGGTGGGGATTTGAACACAGAACCGCCAGGTTAGCATGCTAGCTATTGTGCTACCACGACCCCCATCCTAGCAGTAGAATTAGGGGCTTATATTACAGCTTTGCACAGGAGATTATGGTCTTCGCGGGGAATTACTCGGCAAGGAAGCTGTGAAATACAATGTAAACGGCTGGAAATACAGTGTGTGGCCGGAATTACTGAGCCTCGATGATTGCGATTCTACAGAGAGGATCAGTAATCAATAACCTTAGGAATGAACAGTTACGAAGGCACCAAACGCATTATTCAGCAAGTTGCAAGCTAATGATCAACGTGTGATTGTGGACCATGTAATATGACTAGACATATCATGTAACTTCATTATAACATTTGTGTCGCAATAAATTGTTTGAGTTGAGAGATGTTTTGGCAATCAATGTTGTCCCAGTTTGCTGTTTCAACTGGTTAATTTCAACACACGGTCACAGTTGCTCTTATCAGCTCCTCTCAGGCATTGGCAGCTCAGCCTCTTGAGTCACCAACCTCTCGATCACTCCGCGAGCTATTTAAAGGACCAAGGTCTGTTTCTCAACTTGTTTCCATCCATTCTGAGACAGTTTCATATCTCCTATCATCTTTTCTTCTATGAGTGTTAATCAATATATTTCTCATGAGAATGGGCAATTTCTCCTCCTCCTCCTCCTCCTCTTCCTCTTCCTCTTCCTCTTCCTCTTCCTCTTCCTCCTCCTCCTCCTCCCCCTCCTTCTTCTTCTTCTTCTTCTTCTTCTTCTTCTTCTTCTTCTTCTTCTTCTTCTTCTTCTTCTTCTTCTTCTTCTTCTTCTTCCTCCTCCTCCTGCCAAACTTGTGGTCATATATTTGAATCCCTCTCTAGGCGTTGATTTCGTGATATATAAACCTAGACACCAAGGTCGACACCAGTCTAAAATAGGTGCCAAAAAATATGCCGGGAAGTTAAGTTGGTGATCACAATCCCCATCTACCGGAGATTTGTCTATAAAATACGCGGCAAACACCTTATACCCAACTCGTCTTGGGGCGCGAAAAAGAGTCATTTACTTAACTTTAATGTTTGTCCATCAAGAATGATGACGACCATTCATTTCATACAGTGCGTTTGAAAGTTTGGAGCAGTGAGTTCTAAGATGGTTGGTAAGGCCTATTTTGGCTCGAAATGTTCTTTGACAATGTGGGCAAAGGATACTTGGATCTCCAGGAGGCAGATTTCCGCAGAAGTTTTTTATCCAGCCTTTTCTTCACAATTCATGCAGTCCTGTTTGCTTCACAGGTAACTCATCATTGGCACCTTGCCGTCTTGACAGACGATAGTTTGTGCTCTAAAAAGGCATAATAACTTTTAACTATGGCGGTAGCGAGTGTGACTGATAAGGCCAATTTGCGCTGTAAATGTCCGTTCACAGTGGGTGCATGTGAACACGTGGTCATTTCCACCATCATGCACCATCTTACGTCTCAAACGCTTGGTGTGTGACTTTTCTGCAATGAAGGATGGAGTTATTGCCTCTCCATAGCACAAAGCCTGGGCTAAAATATAGAGATCATGTGTTGCCCATGCAGCATGATCCCTCTCTCGGCCTGCCTAGTTCACTCCAGATCAAAGGTAACACCCCTACATCTGGAACAAGACAAGCTGCAGAAGCTGCTGGATCAGCAAAGCAATGCTCTAACTGTCCGCCTGTCAGAGCTTCGATCCTAGACCAGTCGCCAACCAAGGCTTAGGGCCTGGTCTGCCCTGCCATGACAATTTTGTCTTTAGCTTGCATTTCCTCGCACCAGGGTAAGGCTTGTACCCTCCCAATTGCGCTCTTCCGCCCGAAGCCGTTGGCACAATGTGGGGTGTCGGGTTTGGTAAGCGCCGCCCAACGTTCGGCGCTAACAGAAACCAGGTAGTACCGTCTACTGTTATACGGTAGCTCAGTCATATCTGACTAAGACCTCACCTGACAGGTAACTACACCCTTGCGTAATTATGTAAGCCACGAACTTCGGTCTTTGGCATCAGTATCCCAAATGTCCTGTTAAATTCCAAAAGCTTTCAGTCTGATCTTCAGAGTGTCTTTAAAGTGTTTCTTCTGGCCGCCTTGGGGGAGTTTGTCACAGCGCAGCTCACCGTAAAAAATTCATGTAGGGATCCTGTGATCTGGCTTGCGAGGCAAGTGACCAGCCCAGCGAATCTGACTCTTCATTAGTAGGGTGTGGATACTGCGCATGGACGCTTCTTCAAAGACTTCAATGCCTGGGATCTTGTCTTGTCATTTAATCTTCAATAGCTTCCTTAGGCAGACTGTGAAAGTGGTTTAATTTCTCGGCGTGTCGATGGTAAAAAATCCATGTTTTACAAGCATATAACAGTGTGGATAATACGGCTGCTTTGCATACTTTCAGCTTTGTTTGCATGATTATTCCATTTCTGTCTCACACGTATCTGCAAGGTACAAAAGGAGCAAGATCAGACGAGATCTGCTCTCCTAGGTTGATCCAGCCTAAGCATTCTTTGCCCACTTAATTTTAAGTCGAACACGTCCATATGTGTTCCTATATTGTTTTTATTAGCCGTAGTGAAACAACATTGAATGATTTTGCCACATAGTCCAGTTTGGAACTTCTTTTCTTAAGCTTTATACAGAAACATGAGTGCGTTAATAATTTTTTCTATACATATAAACATTTAATGGAAGGCAAGAACAAACCGTACATTATCTTCCCGAGAATAAGTTTATGAAAATAAATACTAATTGGAGGAGTCACACGTTCAGAAACTAAGTCTTACGATCACATGCAATGTATGACGTTATGGATTGATATTTCTTATGAATCATAGTCATTGCGTAATATGTTCTATAACTTGTTACATGTGGTCAGAGTATAGCATAGATATATTAATTCTTCATTGATCACCTTGTGTGTATATTTGGCCGTTTAGACTCTTTGACAGCAGTGCCTTTGAGCTATTGTAAGGGACCCCTTTACAAGCCTTGTTGTTGGTTACATGGTCCTAACCTTATATTTGTATAACCAATCGGCACGAAATGGGTGCTGTGGTCATTAACAATATCCACTGATGTCCTTTAAAAGACAATAAAGAACTTTTTACACGCCTGAAGGGACACTGGACACATAATGGTGGACCCGTATTTGTATAGACAAATCTGTGATCGTTGAGTGATGTGGTCAGCAATACCCCGGACGCTTTTCTTTCCCAAGACACTTTTGGCGCGCTTTTATGCTGGTCGACCTAAGAGCGCAGATCAATTTTTAAAATCCATTTATACGGACAGGAACCAATGACCACGGGACCGGCAGGTAAGCTTGCTAGCGAATGTGCTACCGTGGCTCCTGTCAGAGTATTTTCTGGTTATGTCCCCCTTTAGGGCATGTGGTGGGGAAAAGTGTCCTAGACTGATAGAACCAGTTTCCGGAACTTAATAACCTCACCTGACACGTACAGAGTGTTGGCACTGTGGCTGTAGAGAGCCATACATCGTAGAAGATACATAGAGGTGTTATGAACGAAACTCAACATTCGAATTATATCCGTCTGATGAACAGTAGACATTCCTCTACTCTCATTTTATGAACATTTCCGGGCTCAAATTGGACTAATCAGCCACTATTTGAACCCGTTTTAGAACTCTCAGGTGACAATTTGGCCCATTTGAGCGACGAACATTTCAGCAACAAGCTATACAATGTACTCAAATATAAGTTCACGTTGAACATCGTCCCAGTGGTCTCTTTAACTCTTTCTGTCACTGACAATTATTACTTTAAAATAATAGTCAAATTTAGTTAAAATAGCTTCATCCTGAAGGAGCTAAAGACAAACCAAGCACAGACACATTTAAAGGTACAGCACGGGCAGGTTTAATAAAAGAAACAAGAGTTTTGAATCGAAATGTTCCAGACAACTGAGTGTCTAGATTTTATAAATAGTAACTGATTTACTCACACAGCAATGCTTCGTGAAGTTGAAATTGGTAAGCAAACGTGGAGTGACTCATGTCGCTTGAAAAGACGAAGGTCAAGAGCATATAATGGATGGTCTGCCCAGTGCATCATTCTGTTTTGTGCAGGTATCAATAAGTGAGTGTTTGTAATTTATTTGTAATCGTGTTCGTTGTTCTCCACGTTCATGATCCATTCAGCAGCACTGAATTATCCTCATAATTGAATGTTCTATGTTGTATACTAAGTTTAATTTCATTTTGACTTCCGCAAATGTCCAAGCGCTGTAAAAGCCTACCTTTCCTTCTATATTCTTATTCTGTTATCTTTGAATAACGAAGACACAAACCATAGATTGTACAATGTATTGCCTGGCATATTTCGCTGCATCTAGTCAGTTACATACTGCAGAAACCACAAAACATTGAGTAAAATAACTAGATCCGTCGTTCAAGTTGAAATATACATATGTTCGCACAGTAATATAAATTGTTTACCGTGGTAATTTTAAATTGTCTATCATGTCTTTCTGTTTGCACAAAATTGGCCTATGTAGATGAATTATTATGGCTTCTGCAAACTTTAACAAACGTCTATTTTGTGTATTAAACAACACACGAAAAGCGCTGTCTAACCGGTTTCCAAAACATGACATGCAATGGACGACGCCGGAAGTTTATAATTGTGGTGTCAGCCTTCCCATGATCCCATCGCCTGTGTGTAGTATCTTGTCAATCCAGTTGGGTATGTGTTCAACAACCCTGCTGTGTAACTGCCGCTCTGTTCTACCGATGTAGGTAGACTCACACTTGCATGTGAATTGGTAAATGCAATTGGATGTGGCGTACAGAGGGGTATATTCTGTTGCTGCTGGGGTGGGAATAGGTGTGGTTCTGTACCTAATAACTGGAGTTGCTTCATAGAATATTCGGCTGACTGCTGTAAAGAGCCGAGACAAACAACTGAAACTAGGTATGTTAACATTTATTCTGGAGAGGCTACTATTACTATGTACTGCCAACATAAAATGCAATTTTCTGAATAAGTCATACCGCCAAATTGACTTACTGGCCATGGGGAGTCATCTTGGTCCTATTCTAGCGGACATCGTCAAGGAACATTTAGAAGAAAAGAGATCATCGGACATTAAAAACTTGGTCTTCTACCGTCGTTATGTAGACGATATATTAATTATCACCACAGACGAGCTACAAGCAACATCGTTCCATGCCATAATGAACATAGCGCATAAAATCATCTCTCTATCTATGGAACACGGTTACAACGAAGCGTTGCCGTTCCTGGATATCCAAATGAGACTAGAGCAGACGGAACAATTCAAAGATCGGTGTACCGCAAAGAAACATGGACTGGCCAATACTTAAATTTTCATAGCTTCGCACCTGTCCAGTACAAACGGGGCTTAGTACGGATCCTGTCTGACGTGGTAGGAAGATATGCACCCAGGACACACTGACAGAGGAAATTGAAACACAACCTAATACCATTTTTTTTTCTGCGTTTCCATCCTGTTTCAGGATATTGCTGTCAACATCAGCATCTTTCAGCTGTATGTTGATTCCTAGGCTAGATTACGCTCATCAGCACGCCACGACTTTCTGAGTGACCGGTTCCATACTCTCATAAGTCACTGGTGCGAACCGCTTCAAATTCTCGTGCACTCACGTCAACCACGAGAGTATTCAGAATTACGGAGAAAGCTGCTAACTCCTCGGCCAGGGAGCCGGCTAACCTAATACCATGAGTCAAAATAAATACTATACGGCTAATGTGACTTCCGGGTGATGTCCCATCCTCACACCTCCAAGAGACCTAAACCATTAGTCGTTACGAACGAAAGACAAGTGTGTATTAATTCTTTGGGATATAGTGTGTTCTTATATAAATTGGTTCCAGGTCTTAAGAGTTTTCTCGACGAGCTGTGCCTCTACAAGACGAGATGACATTCTACCAGACGAGGCTGTTCCAGTCGATCACCTGTTAGACGATGCTCTATCCTTGATGAAGTCTGCCAGTCATGCCAAAGGATCAGGTAGTCATGCCTATGAATGATGACAGTATATGTTTTTGATGGCTTGCCCGAAAGAGAAGGCAACCGTTGAGTATGACTGTGAGATGTCGCAGATCACATTCACTAAGTTGTTTGTTTGAGGTTCTCCCTTTTTGGTGTGCGGAACAAAAATCAACGTTTGCGCACCCTGTCCGAAAGTATGGCCAAGTGTCGTCACAGTTTGTCAGTGAACAACAAGCCTATGTTTTAGGCCAACTATATATTCCATATTGCAACGTCTCTGCCTATGATAAATAAGCCGACACCAGAATTATTATGTTCGCTAAGGAACCGCCTAAGTAAATGGCTACCGTTGGTGAAATAGCTGGATGAACTGGGCGAATGAAAACAAGGCTCCAATATATATTTTATGCCATGTCAAGATAGCTGCGGAATGTTCAATCGGAATATCATTCTGTGTTAAAAGTTGACTTATATAATGACCAATGCTTAACTATCATATCATGTGTGGAAATGTTTACATATATAATGGCCGAAGCGAGAATGTTGTAAGTGTGGAAAATATATTTTGTATAAGGATCAAAGCCTGAATTACTGTTTTCGTCAAGATAGTCAGTGTTGAAGAATCAAAAACGACACTGTGAACAATTACCACAACGCCATTATGTCTCCGTCCACTTCTACACTGCAAGAAGTTATCAACCTGAATGGTAGCTAGTGAAGGGACCAGTCCTGAAGATCTTTACTCTCAAGTATATTGGTCTAGTTTGTCAGTCTTCACGTACAGCCGGGAGGATGAATTCTGTCACTACCAGGTGCGTTGCGTTGCTAACTCCAGACGTACAGACGGTGACTATAGGAAGCCAATGATGACAAACTTGTTAGTCACTATACCTGACGACTTGGCTGGACTGTGTCTCTTTCTTGCAGGATATTCATTGTAGTTTTTCTCACATCTATTTGTATTGTTCCCTTAAGCCTGTACGTATTGTTCTGAATTCTCATGTCTAGAGCGTGAGTAAAGTAATTACCTTGTATGGGACAGCTATCCAAGGAACTGCGGGGTCTACAGAACAGAGCTAACTTGACTGGCCAGAGAGATTCTCTTTTCATTATACTTTCTCTCTCTCTCTCTCTCTCTCTCTCTCTCTCTCTCTCTCTCTCTCTCTCTCTCTCTCTCTCTGTCTTTCTTCAGTGTCCACAGCATACTGTCTCTGTCTTTCTTTAATTTTCACAGTATACTCTCTCTGTCTTTCTGCAGTGTTCACAGCATACTCTCTCTGTCTTTCTTCAGTGTCCACAGTATACTTTCTCTGGCTGTTTCACTGCCCGCAGTATATTCTCTCTGCCCTTCCGCAGCGCCCACATGACATGGACACACAAGTTCCCTAGTGTATGATGACTCCACAAGTGGCATGCACATGTGTCTTAAATTGCATAGTGAACTTTCTGAAGCTTGGATTAAGAGTCAGAGACAATAACTTCTTTTCAAGAGAAGTATTAGGAGGCCATTTCACTATAGTCCTTTACTATTTATTTTTACAATAAGCCCAATGCACCGAAGGCACGTAGGGTGTATTTTTAATGACTATGCAGTATTTGAAAAATATTGCCGGTCCATGTTTTGTATTTACCCTCTGTAAAGTTCATGCAACATATTAGGTAAATACAAAACTTGGACAGGCAATATTTTCAAACACTGCACAGTCATTAAACATACACCCTGTATAAGGGTCCTTTACTTTAAAATACTATTTAGTAGGAGGTCGGTTAGAACGCTTGCCTGCAGACGCGGTGGTCATGTGTTTGAAGCCTAGTGAGACAGGCACATAAAAATAGATCCAATATCGACCCATTGTAAACATAAGTATCAGGAAATGTCACGGGAAGTAAAAACGGTCAGCTTAATATTGCTCATATCGCTCATGGAGCTGCGATTCGTCTACAAAATCAACAGCCTAAAACCACGTGCCCAATACAGCCTGTGGAATAGGGAAATGCAAATAATTGTATTTAATTTTATACAAAAGCCGAGGTTACCAATGTTTATTGCCAGGTTGAAACAATCGGTTCAGGGAGCATCGCTTGTCCCTGCAGGATAACGACTGTTCATTTATTTATCGGTAGTGAAATAAAACATTCGCCTAAACAAAAGACCCTTAAACCTGGCCACTCAACAAAATGCTCCAGTTCTGCCTTTTACAGACGCCCACTTTGACCTTAAGTAATAATAAACTCACTGGTCGTCCTGGTTGTCGTCGTCGATAATGGTAGTTAACGAAGAATATTTTGGGAAAACACTATACAATAAAACTTCAGTATTGATGTACTGAACATTAATGGCGATTGATTTCCCTTTGAAGATAAAGGCGTAAAGATGTAACGTTAATTAATTCTAAATTTATAATAATATTTGGGGCTCCTAAAAGGGTACACAATAATGCCTTTTTCTTTTGTCTAGGAACTGTCTTGCAGGGTAGGAAGTATGTAACAGGCCATGCCAACTCATTATACCGAGGCTCAGATTAAGTGAAGGCTTGACACTTCACATATTAACGCAATAAAGTATCATTTCCACGGGAGCTGCTTTGCAGAATTATCCATCCTCTCTCAAATCTCAGTAACTACAGGGTGTGCAAAACCGATATTGGAACTTCACATCTGCGAAGCAGAATATAGAGATGTAACCAAGTTAGGATTCTGTACAGCACACATGGAAGTGCTGCAATTAGGTCATGTTCTCTCCAGGATGTAACCATGTTAGGAATCTGTACAGCACACATGGACGTGCTGCAATAAGGTCATGTTCTCTCCGGGATGTAACCAAGTTAGGATTCTGTACAGCACACATGGAAGTGCTGCAATTAGGTCATGTTCTCTCCGGGATGTAACCAAGTTAGGATTTTGTACAGCACACATGGAAGTGCTGCAATTAGGTCATGTTCTCTCCGGGATGTAACCAAGTTAGGATTCTGTACAGCACACATGGAAGTGCTGCAATTAGGTCATGTTCTCTCCGGGATGTAACCAAGTTAGGATTCTCTACAGCACACATGGAAGTGCTGCAATTAGGTCATGTTCTCTCCGGGATGTAACCAAGTTAGGATTCTGTACAGCACACATGGAAGTGCTGCAATTAGGTCATGTTCTCTCCGGGATGTAACAAAGTTAGGATTCTCTACAGCACACATGGAAGTGCTGCAATTAGGTCATGTTCTCTCCGGATGTAACCAAGTTAGGATTCTGTACAGCACACATGAAAGTGCTGCAATTAGGTCATGTTCTCTCCGGGATGTAACAAAGTTAGGATTCTCTACAGCACACATGGAAGTGCTGCAATTAGGTCATGTTCTCTCCGGGATGTAACCAAGTTAGGATTCTGTACAGCACACATGGAAGTGCTGCAATTAGGTCATGTTCTCTCCGGGATGTAACCAAGTTAGGATTCTGTACAGCACACATGGAAGTGCTGCAATTAGGTCATGTTCTCTCCGGGATGTAACCAAGTTAGGATTCTGTACAGCACACATGAAAGTGCTGCAATTAGGTCATGTTCTCTCCGGGATGTAACAAAGTTAGGATTCTCTACAGCACACATGGAAGTGCTGCAATTAGGTCATGTTCTCTCCGGGATGTAACCAAGTTAGGATTCTGTACAGCACACATGGAAGTGCTGCAATTAGGTCATGTTCTCTCCGGGATGTAACCAAGTTAGGATTCTGTACAGCACACATGGAAGTGCTGCAATTAGGTCATGTTCTCTCCGGGATGTAACAAAGTTAGTATTCTCTACAGCACACATGGAAGTGCTGCAATTAGGTCATGTTCTCTCCGGGATGTAACCAAGTTAGGATTCTGTACAGCACACATGGAAGTGCTGCAATTAGGTCATGTTCTCTCCGGGATGTAACCAAGTTAGGATTCTCTACAGCACACATGGAAGTGCTGCAATTAGGTCATGTTCTCTCCGGGATGTAACCAAGTTAGGATTCTGTACAGCACACATGGAAGTGCTGCAATTAGGTCATGTTCTCTCCGGGATGTAACCAAGTTAGGATTCTGTACAGCACACATGGAAGTGCTGCAATTAGGTCATGTTCTCTTCGGGATGTAACCAAGTTAGGATTCTCTACAGCACACATGGAAGTGCTGCAATTAGGTCATGTTCTTTCCTGCATGTAACCAAGTTAGGATTCTGTACAGCACACATGGAAGTGCTGCAATTAGGTCATGTTCTCTCCACAGATTTTGTGCTCGCTCGCTTTGAATTTAAGCGTACCCCATACACACTACTTCTAGGAGTGCTGGACTGAATGTTGCGTGTGGATTAGCTTTCTCTATTACCAGTGTCCCTCGCCATCAGGGAACCCACTCAGCTTCAGAGGTACTTGTAATTTACGTCCCCAAGTCAAGGACGAGAAGTCAACATTTTAGTCTAGCAGTCAGGTGTAGGGTTGAACCCCTTACCTCGGCATCAGCACACCGGATGTTTACGAACACGCGTTCTTATCTATTCGGCTATGCTGACCTCTCTCCAGAAGTTTTATATTTGGTCATTGTCAACAGACTCCAGCACAAGACCTAGAGAGAAGTCCTGACATAATCATCTTCATCATCATCCAGTGCCTTGCCGACTGGCGTGGGCTATTGTGCTTCTCCACAAAATGCGATCTCTGACAGCTTGCATTAGTTCGTGTGTTGACTCCCCCTCTGTGCCATGACACAAGACTGTCAAGAATTTTCTCACGCTGTCTTTCCCTATCTCTCTTTCCGCAAATCTTTGCAGTTGTCACAACATGTTCGGAGTTTGTGTCTTGACATTAAAAAACAACAACACACACACACAAACAAGAACAACATCAACTGCAAAAGTCCCCCACGCGTACATCCTTACACAAACAATAACACTTTACGCTTCCCACAACGTGGAAACAATCAGACAGCAATAACATACACTTAATACTAGAAACAAGCTAAGCAATCTACTTCATTCGCTGAAGCCGTTCTCGCTGAGTCAGTTTATTCTTCATCCTAATCCCGCGAGAATATTGTCTATTGAGTGCTGGTCGACTAATTAACGGAGATTGATAGACTGTTCCCTTGAAATGTTTGTCTGAAGTAGTCAGGTATTGTTTGAAGTGCAGGCACAGAACTAACAATGGAATCAATTAGGCAGATGGATTGGAGATGGTAGACGTACAAAGACAGGCTTGAGTTGTATGTGCGTATATTTGTGGTTGTGTGTATGTGTAGCTTGGTGCGAGTGTACGTGCGCATGTGTATGTGTATGTGTAGGTTGGTGTGAGTGTACATGCGCATGCGGTTGTGTGCATGTGCACATGTGCACATTGTATGTGTGTACCTGTGCATGTGTATGTGTGTGTGTAATTGTACATGCGCATGTGCGATATGCCCATTCATTTGTATGAGATGTCTGTATAAAATAAATGGTTGTAAGTGTATGTGTAGGCTGGTGCGGGTGTACATGCACATGCGGTTGCGTGTATGTGTAGGCTGGTGCGAGTGTACATGCACATGTGGTTGTGTGTATGTATAGGTTGGTGCGTGTGTACATGCGCATGTGGTTGTGTGTATGTGTAGGTTGGTGTGAGTGTACATGCGCATGCGGTTGTGTGTATGTGCACATTTGCACATTGTATGTGTGTACCTGTGCATGTGTATGTGTGTGTGTGTGATTGTACATGCGCATGTGCGTATATGCCCATTCATTTGTGTGAGATGTCTGTATAAAATAAATGTTTGCGTATGTGCTTGTGTAAATGCCCACATGTGTATTTTGTGTGTAAAATCTTACGTGTAAGTGTACATGGGAATACATATGTTTGTGTGTATATGTACATGCATGTGTACATGTGTTATGTATGTATGTGATCATATATGTGTTTGTATAAGAATGCATGTGTACATGCGTGTATGTGTGCATATATGTTTGCGTGTCTGGGTTCATGTATGTATGTGTGCAAATGTACATTTGTGTAAATATGTATATGTACATGTTTATAAAGAGACACTAAATAAGCATTTAGTTTAGATAATCCGGTACACAGTTAAATATATAGGTAGGTTTTATAAATATACCGTATTTCACCGAAATTAAGACCGGGTCTTATATTAATGTTAGCTTTACACAATGCAATAGGACTTTGGTGGGGGGGGGGGGGGGGGTATCTTATATATATATATATATATATATATATATATATATATATATATATATATATATATATATATATATATATATATATATATATTCATCATGTGCCATGCCGGATAGCGTGGGCGGTCATGACTAGCCATTTCATTCGATCACCAGAGTCGTGGATAAGATCAGTGTTCCTGTCTCGACCATGTCATATGGCCAATCCATTCATGTATTTACTTCTCGGTCTTCCCCTTGGTCTCTTCCCTTTGATCTTGCCAGTTGTCACCAAGTTCTCCAATTTATTTCTTCTCATAACATGTCCAAAAATGTTGACTGCCTACGTTTAATTTCTCTAATCGATTTTCATTTGTTTCCTGTAATACTTGGATATTGGTTTTTCTGTCTGTCCATGTTATTCTTTGCATTCTCCTCAGAAACCACATTCCCACAGCCATCAGATGATGTTCAGCTTGACTGCTCATTGTCCAATTTTCACATCCATATAAAAGTACAGGCTCTATGTAGCCCCTCAACATTTTTCTCTCGTTTCAGTTGACATCTTTTTATTGGTCAGTATGTTTTTAATCTTGCTAAAGGCTACTTTTGCCAAGGCATCTACCATCAGATGTTATGACTGTTCCGAGATAATTGTTTCGATTCTCTTGTTGAAGAATGTTCCCATTTACTTGTGTATTACATTATGATATTTCTTTCTTCCTAGTGACGACCATATTCTATGTCGTTTTACAATTTAATTATAACCCCAGTTGTTCACTGTGGGCAGCAACCGCACTAGTAATTGTTGCAGATCCTGTTCATTGTCTGCAATCAATACTGTGTCATCTGCATATCTAATGTTATTGATGTTTCGTCCTCCAATGATGATTCCATTTATATCTTCTACATTTTTGAAAATATTTTCACTGTAGAGGGAAAAGAAGATCTGGAGACATTACACATCCCTGTCTCACACCTCTCTTAATAGGCTGATAATGTCCTAGTTCATTATCAATCCTTTCGGCAGCTTGTTGTTTACCAGTATATGTTTTTATAAGTCTGATGTCTTACCCATCAATTTGTAGATCCGCAACCATATCTATATATGCATATATATATATATATATATATATATATATATATATATATATATATATATATATATATATATATATATATATATATATATATATATATATATATGACTGACTGACACCTTGCCGTCTTGACAGCCGATAGTTTGTAAAATGGAGTTATACCTCTCCATAATACAAAGCCTGGGCTGAATTTAGAGACCATGTGTTGCCCATGCACCATAATCCCTCTATCGGCATGTCTAGTGTACTCCAGAGGAAAGATGACACCAATACCCCTGGAACAAGACAAGCTGCAGAAGCTGCCGGATCAGCAAAGCAATGCTCTAACTTTCCGCCTGACGTAGCTTTGATCCTAGACCAGTTGCCAACCAAGACTTAATACTTGGTTTGCTCTGCCATGGCATTCAGTCTTTAGGTTGCATTTCCTCGCACTAGGATTAGGCTTATATATATATATATATATATATAATATATATATATATATATATATATATATATATATATATATATATATATATATATATATATATATAACTGTGTGCCGGATTATCTATCATACATGCTTATACATACAGATATACACACCGTTATACAATTAAGTAATAGTTTGATCTGTATAAACAAACGAGGGATTGAGCACGAATTTATCCAATATTACGCACCAACAACTGAGCAGGATCAATGAATTAATGTGGAATTGTACATATTATTGTATAAATACGAAAATCAATACAATGTAGGTAGGATATCTCAGATATCAAGCAACTGTCATCTGTCATCTACTGTCTATAATACTTCGTGGTGCAGTTTATGGTATTTCTCTTTTTTTTCATATGTATGTGTAAACACATATAGATAACAGCGTGGCCAAGAGGTTTAACGCACTCCTCCATCAACTTTCTCTGCTGATGGCGGTTTAGTGCGATCATTTTACACATCGGTCAGCTGAACTTAAATGGTGGCTTCTCTTTCAGAAAGCAACGGCAAACTACAAAACGTAAAATTGTCCAATATATCAAGAATAGCCAATTAATGCCTCTGTTTATTGTAACGTATAATGACATGCACTAGTATTTAATGTGTTATACACACATATGTACACACAAACGCACACACACACACGCGTACACAGGAAAAGTCCAGATTTTGGCCTTCATTCTTTGAAACTGTTAGATAAAGTCTCTGACGCCATAAAACCAGACTTCTCTAACTGCGTAGATTCAAGCGGCATCTAAACTCGATTACGACTACAGTATACATAGGCAATATAATGGTCGAAAGAAGCGAGACATTGAAGCAGGCGAAGCACCCCTGCAATCAGGACTCCATGCACACAAGCAACATAAATATACCGATATCCACAAAACACTTTGTGATAGATCACAGGCAGGTGCTGGGACGGCCTCTGCCTGGCAAGGCTTCAACGACATATACTGGGTATTCATCTCAGATACCCTTGTACAAGCCAGTGACCACGAGAATAGAGCAACAGACAAACCAAAACAAGGACAAAAAGTAATGAATGGAGTGCGTTGGGAAGTAACAGAGGACGGGGGAGGGGGGGGGGGGGCGCAGCTTAAAAACATCATGAAGACAAAACTCGTAAACGTATGCCTGCAAGAAATTCATTAAAATAAAGACAGCCTTCATAATCAGAGTTTACCAGTGCTACTGATACAAACAAGGAGACGGGCGAAAGGGCAGAATATCGACTCTCATTATCATGTAGCAGATTGTTTGCAGTGCATCACCCTCATCACCAAGTAGCAGGTTCTTTACAGAACATTGCTTAAGCATAGTCTATACATGTGCTACTTCTTTTAGTGTACTGGACTGAGTCTGGCGTGTGGATTAGCTTTCCCTATTACCAGTGTCCCTCGCCATCAGGCGAACCCACTCCGTCTTCAGAGGTTCTCATCATCATAAAGCAGGTTCTCTGCAGAACATCGCTCTCCTCAAGACCTACCGAATAATTCTCGATCCTTTATCATTTCTCCTGCCCAAGGTATTTTCAATGTCCATTGCACATCTTGGTGATGGTCAACCAATCCCTCTTCGTCCAGGAATCATGTCTTCTATTATTGTTCTTCTTCTAAACCATTTCCCCAGATATCATGCTGTATATGGTCTCGTTTAAGTCGATGTTAAATCGGGAAGAAAGTCAGTACTTTTCTTCCTCATGGTCCACGATCCTCTTAGAACTATTATAGACTGAATCTGGGTTGAACTGAGTTGAGTCAAGAACCGACATCAGAAAATTAGGGACATTCCCACACGTGCTTCGACTTCATCTGATACTGAATCAAAATACAAACAAAATATAATATATCACATTACACAACTTGTGACGTACTGAGTATAGAATGCTAGCTACGTAGTTTCATAGATCAGCTGGTTCTTGCTGGTGGCTGATGTACCCAATATGTGGTTGACCGTCGTTGCTTCCCATAATCTGGCACCCATTTTTGAAGGATCGACTTAGGACCTCATGTCAAGTTTAAAACACCTGCTTCAGCGGAGATTTGAACACACAACAACTGGAGCGGCAAGCAAGCGGGCTGATATCTACATTACCACAACTCTCCTATACGGATCTGAGCCCAGAATAATCTCGTAACTCCTGCCAGACTGAAGAGGGGGATCATCAGACATTTAAACACAAGGGAGAAACCCCACATTTACATCTGATCAACTATACGTTGGTGCGACTTCCTTAGCCCCCTTAAATTCTAGATAGAATCCCAGAATAAGAAAACGAAATAATGTATGTATAAAGCGTGTTACAGCCACTCACAGACCCGGAGTTACGCTCGTGTGTCACAGAGAGGAGAGGCACTCGAGGACATTCAGGATAAGAACGGACATGTTAATTATCAGGCCAGAGGCATGTCCGAATGAATGAGAGCTCTCGCTAAACTTCCGGTGTGCTGATGCCGAGGTAGCAGGTTAAACGCCTACACCGGTCAGTTGGACTAAATTGTTGACTTCTCGTCCTCAATTTGGGGACGTAAATTACGAGTACCTCAGAAGTACTCGCCTGATGGCGAGGGACACTGTTAATAGGGAAAGTTAATCCATAAGCAAAATAAGTCCAATGGATCAGAAGTAGTAGCACATGTATGGACTACGCTTTAGTTCAAAGCGAGCGAATGCAAAACAAAACATAAAAATTAGGCCAGCCGACACACCAACCTTGTACTTGAGATCGTGACCTATACCAGCAGTACACACATACCAAACAGTTGTCATTGTGTATTGTTATATCCTACTACAGCCGTGACTTCTCATTAGTTTTATTCACAGGTTTAGTCTACTAATCGCAGTCATTTACTTAGAACTAATATTCAGATGTTTACTCTATTAATCGCAGTCATTTACACAGAACTAATATTCAGATGTTTACTCTATTAATCGCAGTCATTTACACAGAACTAATATTCAGATGTTTAGTCTATTAATCTCAGTTATTTACACAGAAGTATTATTCAGATGTTTAGTCTACTAATCTCTGTCACTTACACATAAGTAATATTCACATGTTTAATCTACTAATCTCTGTACCTTACACAGAAGTAATATTCACATGTTTAGTCTACTAATCTCTGTCACTTACACATAAGTAATATTCACATGTTTAGTCTACTAATCTCTGTCACTTACACATAAGTAATATTCACATGTTTAGTCTATTAATCTCAGTTATTTACACAGAAGTAATATTCACATGTTTAATCTACTAATCTCTGTCACTTACACATAAGTAATATTCACATGTTTAGTCTACTAATCTCAGTTATTTACACATAAGTAATATTCACGTGTTTAGTCTACTAATCTCTGTCACTTACACATAAGTAATATTCACATGTTTAGTCTACTAATCTCAGTTATTTACACATAAGTAATATTCACGTGTTTAGTCTACTAATCTCTGTCACTTACACATAAGTAATATTCACATGTTTAGTCTACTAATCTCAGTTATTTACACAGAAGTAATATTCACATGTTTAATCTACTAATCTCTGTCACTTACACATAAGTAATATTCACATGTTTAGTCTACTAATCTCAGTTATTTACACAGAAGTAATATTCACATGTTTAGTCTACTAATCTCAGTTATTTACACAGAAGTAATATTCACATGTTTAGTCTACTAATCTCTGTCACTTACACATAAGTAATATTCACATGTTTAGTCTACTAATCTCAGTTATTTACACAGAAGTACTATTCACATGTTTAGTCTACTAATCTCAGTTATTTACACAGAAGTATTATTCACATGTTTAGTCTACTAATCTCTGTCACTTACACAGAAGTATTATTCACATGTTTAGTCTACTAATCTCAGTTATTCACACATAAGTAATATTCACATGTTTAGTCTATTAATCTCAGTTATTTACACATAAGTAATATTCACATGTTTAGTCTACTAATCTCTGTCACTTACACATAAGTAATATTCACATGTTTAGTCTATTAATCTCAGTTATTTACACATAAGTAATATTCACATGTTTAATCTACTAATCTCTGTCACTTACACATAAGTAATATTCACATGTTTAGTCTAT
Source organism: Cepaea nemoralis (assembly GCA_014155875.1). Classification (NCBI taxonomy): domain Eukaryota; kingdom Metazoa; phylum Mollusca; class Gastropoda; order Stylommatophora; family Helicidae; genus Cepaea; species Cepaea nemoralis. The sequence continues at coordinate 375,785 of JACEFZ010017945.1, read as the reverse complement.
TAATCTCAGTTATTTACACAGAAGTAATATTCACATGTTTAATCTACTAATCTCTGTCACTTACACATAAGTAATATTCACATGTTTAGTCTATTAATCTCAGTTATTTACACAGAAGTAATATTCACATGTTTAGTCTACTAATCTCTGTCACTTACACATAAGTAATATTCACATGTTTAGTCTACTAATCTCAGTTATTTACACATAAGTAATATTCACATGTTTAATCTACTAATCTCTGTCACTTACACATAAGTAATATTCACATGTTTAGTCTACTAATCTCAGTTATTTACACAGAAGTAATATTCACATGTTTCGTCTACTAATCTCAGTTATTTACACAGAAGTAATATTCACATGTTTAGTCTACTAATCTCTGTCACTTACACATAAGTAATATTCACATGTTTAGTCTACTAATCTCAGTTATTTACACAGAAGTAATATTCACATGTTTAGTCTACTAATCTCTGTCACTTACACATAAGTAATATTCACATGTTTAGTCTACTAATCTCAGTTATTTACACATAAGTAATATTCACGTGTTTAGTCTACTAATCTCTGTCACTTACACATAAGTAATATTCACATGTTTAGTCTACTAATCTCAGTTATTTACACAGAAGTAATATTCACATGTTTAGTCTACTAATCTCTGTCACTTACACATAAGTAATATTCACATGTTTAGTCTACTAATGTCAGTTATTTACACAGAAGTAATATTCACATGTTTAGTCTACTAATCTCTGTCACTTACACATAAGTAATATTCACATGTTTAGTCTACTAATCTCAGTTATTTACACAGAAGTAATATTCACATGTTTAGTCTACTAATCTCTGTCACTTACACATAAGTAATATTCACATGTTTAGTCTACTAATCTCAGTTATTTACACATAAGTAATATTCACGTGTTTAGTCTACTAATCTCTGTCACTTACACATAAGTAATATTCACATGTTTAGTCTACTAATCTCAGTTATTTACACAGAAGTAATATTCACATGTTTAGTCTACTAATCTCTGTCACTTACACATAAGTAATATTCACATGTTTAGTCTACTAATGTCAGTTATTTACACAGAAGTAATATTCACATGTTTAGTCTACTAATCTCTGTCACTTACACATAAGTAATATTCACATGTTTAGTCTACTTATCTCAGTTATTTACGCAGAAGTAATATTCAGCCTCTCTTTGTCAACCTCTCGACTTGGAATAGAAAATGCCAGATGTGTCTTCAGCGTCACAAGACCAGAGTTCTGTTATCAACTCCTGTAAAGTAAAGCTAGTTCCGTAACAGGTGTCACTGATGAAGGGACTGAGGTGTACTGTTGATGACCCACAAACATTTTAGGTCAGTGCAGACGAAGATGTGACTGCGGTGGTATCGTAGTGGCTAGACACTGGCCAGCCCAGTGGTCAAAGGGTCAATCCGCATTAGAGTGGGCGCACATTTCTAGCAAAAATTGACCTGGTCTCCCAGGTACCAGGAAATGCTTTGGGAAGTAAATACGGCCGGCGTGCTACCGATTACAGCACCTTCGATCGCCGGCTTACAACCATCTGGGTATAGCTACATGTATCAGATGCGCCTTAATGGTGTACAAGAGACCTTTACATTTGATAGGAAGGTGTGCTGACCAGTTCTTTCTTGGCCACTTAACCTTTCCAACTTTCACAAAATTTTGCTCTTCCCAATTATGAGGCTGTGTAGATCGCAATGAAAGTAGAACATAATACATAAATGTGAGAAAAAGACAAAAGGTGTTCTTTCGTCATATAATAAGAAGGAAGTCACGAACAACATCGCGACGAATGGAAAGATCTAGTTTAGAATAGACATGCGCAGACCATCAGAATTACGTAATTGTCTAAGACGACGTTACGCAGGAATAACATCAATAAAATTGATCTGGGCCACCACTGACCGAGATGTGTGGAGAAACCTGTCTACGCCACTTTTTCAGGCACATGATGATGACGATGTCGCTCCCAAACCTGTAAAACAATTTCGCATGTTCTTTGCAGGACGATGCAGTTAACCCCACCCCAAATGTGATTTTCACGGCAAATTTACGTTTAGTAGTTTGCCATTTGCTTTCTGAACGGGAAGTCAGCGTTGAAGTGCAACTGACTGGAGTAGGGGTTGGGTCCACTGCCTCTCAGCAGCAGACTGGAAGTGCTAGCACTGGCGCGCTAGCCCTGCGGCCACATAGACTGCCCAAACCTGTAATGGGGGAAAGCATTTCGCCATTGAACTCAGTTCACTCTCTTGGCAAGTAGGCACACCAAGCAGAATGTCACCACACCCCCAAGTCTATTATATATTGTGAATATGTGTAATTTACTGTATCGAAAATAATAAGATAGGAAAATACTGTATCGACAATTCTTCTTCACCCACGTAGGCTAGCAATGTGTAAATAGGAGTAATTGGCTTCATTTAGCTTTTGTCAACATTGATTCGTCTGACATTTTGAAAGAATTGAAACATCTGAAAAAGTTGGAAGAATAAATGTCGGAGACAGGTCAGCATGGCCGAATGGATAACAGCGCTCCCTCTTAAACTTCCGGTGTGCTAATACCGAGGTAGCGGGTTCAACCCCTACACCGGTCAGCTGAACAAAAATGTTGATTTCTCCTACATGACTTGGGGACGTCACTAAATTACGAGGGTAAGTTAATAAGTAAATCACAAATGGCTGTAGAAAAATAACTAACTATGATAACAAATTTTAAAAAAAAATATACGTACATTGTTCCGTTATTTCTCAACATATTTTCCACCAACATTGATGTACTTATCCCGTCGTTTTATCAGTCCTCCCAAACCGGATGCATAAATCTGCGTGGCCTGAATTTATACATTTTCCTCATGTGATCAAAGTAAAATATTCGTTTGTTACCAGAGGCCATAAGGGAAGGGACCATAAGGAAAGCAAAGAATAGAGACATTGAAACCTATCATTCATGTGGTAAGAAACAACTAAGGTGGGTTAGCGCGAGACTGGCTACCTCATGTTGTATACACCGTTATCTGCCAAATATATTCAGACATGGACAAATCTACAGATGAGAAAAGAGAAACAGCTCAACCAAGCAAAGAGGTTTATCCTTTAGAAGAAGTATGGCCCGATGTGGAGAAAGCCGTAAGGAGTCAGGCCCAAGATGGACCGTCCTCGTCGCAAACCCACCGGTCAAAAGTAACAGAGGGAGAGCTAGAAAACACACACAAGTGAAAATTACAGACAGCGATGAATAAAATGAGAATATGGGAGGAGCTGAAGAGTTAGGAAAGGATATGGGGGACTTAACGTGTGTTAGACGAAGGTCTAACCTCCGTGTGGAAATAAAAGACAGGAGAAGGGAAAAAAAACACAGAAAGTTAGTTAGTTAGTCAGTAGACATGTCATCCTCTTTGCACATTGAACCTTTCAGTCCATAAGCGCTTGGATCCCCTCCTCAGTAAATCCTGCAGCGTGTAGCGGCTCACGACACCAGTTCTGTATTGGTTTATTATAGAAAATAAAGAAAAATAAGAGTAAAATCAATTAGGGTGTGGTAGACAGCCGTGTTTAGTTCTTCTTAAAAAGAGAGATGCATATCATGTACAGGATGTTGCAATCAATTGCAGAATGTTGTGATTGTTTGTCATTTACTAGACACTTTTACGGTCAGTGGTTTGCCACTCCATACTTTGGTGATTGTGAGACCACCCACGCTTATGGGCATGGCAGATTACGATGAGTTTGCCACTGCTTTCTGAACAACCTACGGAACAATCCATCGAAATCAACGCAATGTGATCTACTTACAAATCGCCCGCCGCTGTTTCAACCCTAGGCTCGGTATCTCTGTGAAATGTGACATTTGTTAAATTAGCATATGTGCAGTGTGGAATGATCTAGATATCAGAGAAAACACAAGAGATTGTGGAAACATAGATCCTACAGGAACACACTAAACAAAACAATCGGCATACGTCACAGAACACATTAGAGAACACAATATACATAAACCACGGAGCACACTAAACAACATTATATGCATAAATCACAGAAAACAATAAGCAGAAAATAGAGAGAGAGAGAGAGAGAGAGAGAGAGAGAGAGAGAGAGAGAGAGAGAGAGAGAGAGAGAGAGAGAGAAGGAGGGGGGGAGGGATAAATATATAGAGAAGCCAAATCAGAAACGTATCCACTTAGCCTTGCTAAAGGTCCAAGTAATCACGCTAGATTAGCATGGCAACTTTGCCTCGTCAACGGAACAAGTGTAAAACTCGCAACTAATTAAGTGATTTAGCCTCTATTACGAATAAGTGTAAAATCACTAAACTGTTTTAAGAAAGAGACACTTGTAATAAGCTAAATTTGGCAGACAATCTAACCTTGATGCTGGATTTAAAATGGTTAAAGGTCAAAAGGATCGACTTCATTGCACCGGGTTTTATCCTATAGGGCTAGGTCTATTTTCGCAGGGCGCCCTCTCAAAAGCGTCGCACAAAGCACAAACTCCGTAGCTCCAGCGACGACTCACGGGGTCTCCCAGAGGCCCGCACTCGCGAACCAAACGATATAGTCTGAAATCCAACCCACAACCTTTGGGACGCGAGGCATGCGGCGTATCCAACTGTCATATGTCAGTCTGTTAGTTAGTTAGTTAGTCGAGGTTCCAACTTCACGGCAACGGGTCGTCCCCATTATGCTCCGTTCCTGTGCCAGTGAATATCACACAAAATGCTCCACATTGTCCAATGTGAAAAGTGGAATAGGCAGGAGTCTCGGCAATCCAACAGCCTGCACAGGTACACTGCGCATAATTCCGCTGCCAGAATGCCAACACAAAATCAATCCACGAAAACTACAGTTCATCGTCGATGGACTCGGCAGTCACCAGAAAAACCTCAGTGACCCGGGTTTTCTCACATGGCTCGGTCTTTTACCGCAGGGCGACCCGCCGAAAGTGTCGCATAAAGCACGAACTCCGCAGCTTCAGCGCCGACTCCAGGGAGTCTCCTGAAAAATGCACTCGTGAACCGAAAGGCAAATTAGTCTAATCAGCAACAGCCGGTAGCCATTGTTTCAAACATGCAGGTTACTGTACAGGACAGATGTAAAAGCATTCCCCGCAAATTTCACAGCTCACAGTGTCGCCCACGCACTCACTCAGTAGCAGGGCGACGGAACCATGTACTACCAGTCCAACATGAGGAAAATGCGACTGAAAACCGTAGCTGTAAGCATAAACACGCCACAGGCCTAAACTGTTTCAACGCCTAACCGCCATATTGACGACCGGAAGTCTTTGCGGCAGATCAACATTAATAAAGTTGATTATTGACGTGGAACATCATCGTTCCTACGATTATTCAGTTCAGTTGGAATTTTGGTTCCCGTTAATCTGCTACAGTGTTTGTGTAAGGACAGCGAGCGTAAATACATCAGTAATTAAAAACTCAAGCATTATAGCAGCCTTGTTGATTGAACTAGTGCGAAACACTATATTAGCTAATCAACCTAGTCTTCCTGGCGAAATACATGTAAAAATGTTAAATTAGACAGGCAACCTAATCTCACGGAAGGAATCCATTAACACGTTTGGATAATTTGCTAGGCAAACTAGTATTGTTGAAACAACAAATCTGAAACCACTAGATTAGCAAGACACCCCTCGCTGTAGAAAGTGTAAAACACTAGATTAGCTAGACACCCCAGCTTTACTTAGAAAGTGTAAAACACTAGATTAGCTAGACACTCCTTGCTGTAGAAAGTGTAAAACATTAGATTAGCTAGATACCCCCATGTAGAAAGTGTAAAACATTAGCTTAGCTAGACACCTCTAGCTATAAAACTTGTAAAACATTAGATTAACTAGACAATCCTTGTTGTAGAAAGTGTAAAACATTAGCTTAGCTAGACACCTCTAGCTATAAAACTTGTAAAACATTAGATTAACTAGACACTCCTTGTTGTAGAAAGTGTAAAACACTAGATTAGCTAGACACCCCCATGTAGAAAGTGTAAAACATTAGCTTAGCTAGACACCTCTAGCTATAAAACTTGTAAAACATTAGATTAGCTAGACACTCCTTGCTGTAGAAAGTGTAAAACACTAGATTAGCTAGACACTCCCATGTAGAAAGTGTAAAACATTAGCTTAGCTAGACACCTCTAGCTATAAAACTTGTAAAACATTAGATTAGCTAGACACTCCTTGCTGTAGAAAGTGTAAAACATTAGATTAGCTAGACACTCCTTGCTGTAGAAAGTGTAAAACACTAGATTAGCTAGACACTCCTTGCTGTAGAAAGTGTAAAACATTAGATTAACTAGACACCCCCATGTATAAAGTGTAAAACATTAGCTTAGCTAGACACCTCTAGCTATAAAACTTGTAAAACATTAGATTAGCTAGACACCCCCATGTAGAAAGTGTAAAACATTAGCTTAGCTGTGCTGTTATTTCCTCGAGAGGAGATTGGAATCAACATGCACATCTTTAACCTGATTATCTGTTGGGATTAGTTACTGACTTTTTGTCTACACTCCTCTCTTCCGTCTTATCATCCATATATCCCTTTCTTTCACTCTCTCTCTAGTTTTCCCTCAACACATACTCCGACAACAGTTCTTTTTTACATTAAATAAAAGATTTATTTATAAAACTATGTCTTGTGTATGGATGGGTATTGTCTGTGTAATTGCTATTGTTCTTCTGGTGTGGCTGCTAGATAAGATGTAGATAGATAGTCTTCGTGTCTTTCTCTCGTCTCTTCTCTCGGCTAAAGTACAGGACGATATATAGACACCACAGAACGATCTCACCCTGACGGCTCCGTCTGCTTGCGTCTGTAGATAAATCCGTTCTTTGTAATGAAAATGTTCACCACAGTATCAATGTACTTAACTCGCTCACTATTTGCTGTCCGCTAAAAATGAATGTTCGTTGTTTTCGTATAGCGTTCTTTAATCCATTCTGGAACAACACATCGAGATTCTAAAATGTTCTATTAGTGTTCTGTAAAATGTTCTACACTCGATATTTTGTAATTGATATATGCTCTTGGTACGCACTTTGCTACTCTATGAGATTGAGTCATTTGAGCTTTTCCATTAACTCATCTGATCTTTATTATTCTTTCTCTGTCGTCCTTAATTCTTCCGGTGAGACTTCTATTCTTTCTTTTTTCCTGCACAAGTGTCGTGCTTTATTACTTCAAAGGGCTTTCTTGTGGGTTATCAACACTGAGTGATCTGGACCACAGCCATCTGTATTCTCTTATTTGATACGTCTCGCACTGGTATGGAAACCTGGTTGAGATACATTTTATTAGTGAGATCTGTGTCTGCTTCCTCTTCTCCCCTATGTGAGTGTCTTTTCCTCCAGCCGAAATGAAAAGGCTTCCGAAAAAACCCACTCTGGCATAGGATAGAAGATTCACCCAACATCTATACTATTCCTACTAATAGAAACAATGTTAAATGCACTTCACTAATATCTATTCCTATTCTAAAACTATACTCTAATATACCTTATTTAGGCATCTATGTTCCTTTATAGAATTAATGTAAATCCACGAATCGAAATTTATCCGCATCCAAGCACTTTATCCCATTATAAAGGAGGATATTTCTTTTCATTACAGGACACATAATTCTATCTTTCCGTCCAGTTGGGGAACGCACACTAAACTGACACAAAGAAGTGGCCACTCTCTTTAGATCATCTTTGTCCCATCGTCCTTGACATTGCTGGACAAAGCAAATTCAGACTTCATTATCCCTTGTCAGTGGAAAATTTCTGATCTAGGCTTTTCCGTATATCCCTACCTCCAGAACGCAATAGACTGATCCATGATACTGTCTGTCTTTGTAGCAAACTAATTTTTCCACTCTCCAGGTCCCTTGTATTGTAGTCGACTCTCCCGCCTTGACCTATATACATATGCGCTGGTCAATCCGTTGTGTTTTATCCTTCTGTTTCATTAACCCTTCTACTCCCTGGGTATTCGCTGTATACAGTCGTCGATCTGGGAATCACTAACATGCAGCATTTCATGACATAGGCCCCCTCTTAAGAGATTAGACCGCGTCGAATCTTTCTCACTGTAGGTTTGATTCCCATGATCCACAATCCTAATCTTCTTCCTCCGGAGCTGGATGTCTGGATAAGAAATCTGCTCCTACATTCTCCTTTCCAAAATATTCCACTGTGAAGTCCCGTTGCAGCAACAACGTCCATCACATCCATCGTGCGTTGAGCTTCTGCGAAGTAGCTATTAACATCACGTGTTGATGATATGATTGGATCCTCACCTTGCTCACTTCATTTTCCAGTAGGCGCTCTAATTGACACCCTACTATACTACTAACGACTGAAACTAGTGTTGGCTCCTCGCTCCTGTACGTTCAGTCGACCTACTTTCGACTTGCGTCAGCGACGGCTCACAATACAAACGGATTGTCCCATCCTGATTGTAACACTGCTTCCATGTCCTCTTGGTTTCCCCCGGCTTTTCCGCTGGGGATGTTCCGCCTCGTCCTCGTCGGGCCGAGTCGTCTTTCCCAATCCTCCTGGGCTTTTGCTTCCAGGACCATCTTGGGCGATGTTGTATCTGGTCAGCCAATCTTTGGTTGGAGTCCTGGGTAATTCTTGCCTTTCCCGACGTTACCCACCCCTTCTGAACTTGGTTACCGGTGAAACTTTCACTCTTGTCCTTTCCCTGACTTGTGATTTCCCTCCTACTGTCGTTGGGTAAATCTGACCTATCCCGTACTGTCCCATAGGCCCTCCTATGTTGTACAGGCGATCTCTGGTCTTCGTCTGGACTGGTAACCGTTGTCCTAATGGCTGCCATCACCATAAAGTGTGAAGCTTTGCTCCCGGATCTCTCCTCATATTTCCTAATGAGATGTCTAGGGAGATTTTTCTTCTCTTCCCCGATCCGTATTTTGTAGATGTTCTTGGACACCACCTTTTCCACAGGATAAGGTCCTTTCCATCCTACTTGGAGTATATTGGTCTCTGCTGGACTCCACACTTCCACTTTGTCTTCCACTTTAAGAGCTAGTTTCCTCTTAATTCGCTTGTTGGGTGGTGCTCTCTGGCACTCCGAACAAGACTTCACCCACCGGCGTACATCTCCGGTCATTCCTGGCCAGCAATAATGGCCGGATATTTGCTGCAAGGTCTCTCTGACACCCATATGTCGATTCTCGTCCTATGATGTGTCCACTCTGAAGAATGTGAGGACGGTGGGTCTCTGGAACCACCCACTGCTCATGCAGGTTATCTCCCCTCCCAGCTCTCCGATAGAGTAGTTGATTCTTCAGAAAGTACTGTCCCCGTTCTGGTGGCTCAGCACTTCTTTGCAGCTTCCTGTAGCAAGGATGCAACGTAGTATCCTGCCTCTGGGCAGTATGCAATTCTCCTATCCCTGAGTTGTCGCATAGTGTCTCTGCCTCTTTTTCCTTCCCTTGAGATCCACTGACTACTGTTCCCTTGTGGGCTTGCTGTTTGGGCATCCCCAAAAAGACATATTTCGTGCCAATGATCATTGGAAATAAGGAGTCAGATAATACAGCAGCTGGAATAATGCCCGTGACGTACCTGGATTTAATCTCCACCTTGGCGATTGGCAGCGTCATGGTAACAGCACTCCTCATTGCCGGCTGTATTTCTATAGTCTCCCCTGTAAGTTGGTCTGGGCTTACCAAGCTGGCGTCCACCACCGCTTCCCCATCCAAACCTGTATCATAGAGACAAGCAACCTGCTGGCCATTGACTTCAATAAGTTCAACCACAGGTGGTCTCTCGTGGTCCTGAGTGTCTTTCATCTCCTTGACCGTTTCCTTGCCTTCCTCTTTTGATTCCTCGAGGTTGGTTATGCAATTGGCGTGTTTGCCCTTGCATCTGCAGTCCACAGTATTATGTGTTGTCGACTGGCAGTGAGTGCACTCTGTTCCCTTCCTAGGTTTCCCTGTGTCCTTTTTGTTCCTTTCTCCTTCGCCGACCTCAGCCTTGTCTGTGATCACCGATGTAGGAATCACTTTGCATGCTGCGAAGTAAGAACTTTTAGGTTTCAATCTGCAGTCCTTCGTGTTGTGGGAGGCCGCCCTACAAAATGAACACCATTTTTCAGACCACTGTCGTTTCGCTTGAGAATTCGAGGTGCTCTGGTTTCCTACCTTCACCTTCTCTGAACTCTCCTCTGTGTGCTTTATATAAGGTTCCCCTTTTTCTCCTTCCCAGTTTTTAGGTTTCTTTTTCTCTGTTTTCTCCTGACCTTTGGTTTGTGTACTTAGTTCCTCAGTTTCACCATGTACTTCCACGAATCGTTCCGCCAGCTTATTCACCACATCAATCCGTTCCGCCCCTTGTTCTCCCAAGAAGGTTCTGAGAGGTTTCGACATTTGCTTTCGCATTTGGTCTACCACCATCATCTCTTCGAGACTCTCATAATCCCTCTGGAATTCTGCCAAGTCCATCCATTTCTGTAGATAGGATTTCAGCCTCAGACTGTAGGCGGCGAATAGTTCTCCCGGCTCTCGTCTAGACGATCTAAACTTCTTCCGATATGTTTGTGCGGTGACTTCATAATGTTTCATCAAAGCTGCTTTCAATTCCTCGTACTGATTTTCCTGTCCTGGTGGTAGGCGTGTGTAGACCTCGTAGCCCGAACCACGTAAAGACTGGGATACTTTAAGAGCCCATCTGGTTCTATCTAGTCCCATAGCGATTGCCATAGCCTCGAACCGATCCAAAAACTGGAATATCTTTTCTTTACTTTCATCGTAGACCGCTAAGGGAAACTTCATGGCCTGGTAACCCTGTCCACTCATGTAGGTTGCTCCAGGTGAAGATGAACTTCCTTCTGCTGCATCTATTTCACCCTTAGTTTGTGTCTTGAGTTCTAACTCTTTCAAGCGGTATTCATGTTCCATTTCCAGTTTCTTGGTCTCCTGGTCCATTTTCTTGGCCTCTTGTTCCATTTCTAGTCGCTTGGTCTCCTGGTCCATTTTCTTGGCCTCTTGTTCCATTTCTAGTTTCTTGGTCTCCACCTCTATTCTTCTCACTTCCAACTCGGCTTTCCGGTCTTCTCTTTCCCCTTTACGAATCTCTCTCTCTCTTTCTTGTATGTAATCAGTTAGCTCGGTACCAGCTAACCCAATTTCCTCCCCGTTGGCTCTCAGTTCTGCTGTAGTTACTTTAGGAGTTGCCATAGTTACAGCAGATAAGTCAGCAAGTTGAGTAAAGATCCCTCAAGGCAGAAAAGAAGTACTCACTATACAATTATATTCCACCTAGAACCTATACCATTTATCTATGTCTATCTAATATTATAAATCTACACCACCCCACCGTACATCACAACCACTCTCTCATCCACAAGAGGAGATATAGGATAAAGACTTATGTAGACGTGTGACCGTGTGACTAGGTATGTAATGTCTTACCACCTATCCACATTCACTCTGTCTGGAACTTTCTCACTGCAAAGTCACCAGCATTAATGAAATGTTTCTACCATATATGTAATGGCACCATATATCCAATGGACGTCCTTCCATTAAAAGTCATCAATATATACTTATATTCCTTCCAATCAGTATGTCCCAACATGTAGGTACTCCGCTATGCCTGTGCCAATATGCAAGTACCTCTCTCTATGCATATGCCTCTTTATGCTTTTAGGTCATATGAGTATTATGTATGTACGTATCCCGCTGCTCCCACCATTTTATGTGCTGTTATTTCCTCGAGAGGAGATTGGAATCAACATGCACATCTTTAACCTGATTATCTGTTGGGATTAGTTACTGACTTTTTGTCTACACTCCTCTCTTCCGTCTTATCATCCATATATCCCTTTCTTTCACTCTCTCTCTAGTTTTCCCTCAACACATACTCCGACAACAGTTCTTTTTAACATTAAATAAAAGATTTATTTATAAAACTATGTCTTGTGTATGGATGGGTATTGTCTGTGTAATTGCTATTGTTCTTCTGGTGTGGCTGCTAGATAAGATGTAGATAGATAGTCTTCGTGTCTTTCTCTCGTCTCTTCTCTCGGCTAAAGTACAGGACGATATATAGACACCACAGAACGATCTCACCCTGACGGCTCCGTCTGCTTGCGTCTGTAGATAAATCCGTTCTTTGTAATGAAAATGTTCACCACAGTATCAATGTACTTAACTCGCTCACTATTTGCTGTCCGCTAAAAATGAATGTTCGTTGTTTTCGTATAGCGTTCTTTAATCCATTCTGGAACAACACATCGAGATTCTAAAATGTTCTATTAGTGTTCTGTAAATGTTCTACACTCGATATTTTGTAATTGATATATGCTCTTGGTACGCACTTTGCTACTCTATGAGATTGAGTCATTTGAGCTTTTCCATTAGCTCATCTGATCTTTATTATTCTTTCTCTGTCGTCCTTAATTCTTCCGGTGAGACTTCTATTCTTTCTTTTTTCCTGCACAAGTGTCGTGCTTTATTACTTCAAAGGGCTTTCTTGTGGGTTATCAACACTGAGTGATCTGGACCACAGCCATCTGTATTCTCTTATTTGATACGTCTCGCACTGGTATGGAAACCTGGTTGAGATACATTTTATTAGTGAGATCTGTGTCTGCTTCCTCTTCTCCCCTATGTGAGTGTCTTTTCCTCCAGCCGAAATGAAAAGGCTTCCGAAAAAACCCACTCTGACATAGGATAGAAGATTCACCCAACATCTATACTATTCCTACTAATAGAAACAATGTTAAATGCACTTCACTAATATCTATTCCTATTCTAAAACTATACTCTAATATACCTTATTTAGGCATCTATGTTCCTTTATAGAATTAATGTAAATCCACGAATCGAAATTTATCCGCATCCAAGCACTTTATCCCATTATAAAGGAGGATATTTCTTTTCATTACAGGACACATAATTCTATCTTTCCGTCCAGTTGGGGAACGCACACTAAACTGACACAAAGAAGTGGCCACTCTCTTTAGATCATCTTTGTCCCATCGTCCTTGACATTGCTGGACAAAGCAAATTCAGACTTCATTATCCCTTGTCAGTGGAAAATTTCTGATCTAGGCTTTTCCGTATATCCCTACCTCCAGAACGCAATAGACTGATCCATGATACTGTCTGTCTTTGTAGCAAACTAATTTTTCCACTCTCCAGGTCCCTTGTATTGTAGTCGACTCTCCCGCCTTGACCTATATACATATGCGCTGGTCAATCCGTTGTGTTTTATCCTTCTGTTTCATTAACCCTTCTACTCCCTGGGTATTCGCTGTATACAGTCGTCGATCTGGGAATCACTAACATGCAGCATTTCATGACATTAGCTAGACACCTCTAGCTATAAAACTTGTAAAAACATTAGATTAACTAGACACTCCTTGTTGTAGAAAGTGTAAAACATTAGCTTAGCTAGACACCTCTAGCTATAAAACTTGTAAAACATTAGATTAACTAGACAATCCTTGTTGTAGAAAGTGTAAAACACTAGATTAGCTAGACACTCCCATGTAGAAAGTGTAAAACATTAGCTTAGCTAGACACCTCTAGCTATAAAACTTGTAAAAACATTAGATTAACTAGACAATCCTTGTTGTAGAAAGTGTAAAACATTAGCTTAGCTAGACACTCCCATGTAGAAAGTGTAAAACACTAGATTAGCTAGCAAGACACCCCCATGTAGAAAGTGTAAAACATTAGCTTAGCTAGACACCTCTAGCTATAAGACTTGTAAAACATTAGATTAACTAGACACTCCTTGTTGTAGAACGTGTAAAACACTAGATTAGCTAGACACTCCCATGTAGAAAGTGTAAAACATTAGCTTAGCTAGACACCTCTAGCTATAAAACTTGTAAAACATTAGATTAACTAGACAATCCTTGTTGTAGAAAGTGTAAACCATTAGCTTAGCTAGACACCTCTAGCTATAAAACTTGTAAAACATTAGATTAACTAGACACTCCTTGTTGTAGAAAGTGTAAAACACTAGATTAGCTAGACACTCCCATGTAGAAAGTGTAAAACATTAGCTTAGCTAGACACCTCTAGCTATAAAACTTGTAAAACATTAGATTAACTAGACAATCCTTGTTGTAGAAAGTGTAAAACATTAGCTTAGCTAGACACCTCTAGCTATAAAACTTGTAAAACATTAGATTAACTAGACAATCCTTGTTGTAGAAAGTGTAAAACATTAGCTTAGCTAGACACCTCTAGCTATAAAACTTGTGAAAACATTAGATTAACTAGACACTCCTTGTTGTAGAAAGTGTAAAACATTAGCTTAGCTAGACACCTCTAGCTATAAAACTTGTAAAACATTAGATTAACTAGACAATCCTTGTTGTAGAAAGTGTAAAAACATTAGCTTAGCTAGACACCTCTAGCTATAAAACTTGTAAAAACATTAGATTAACTAGACACTCCTTGTTGTAGAAAGTGTAAAACATTAGCTTAGCTAGACACCTCTAGCTATAAAACTTGTAAAAACATTAGATTAACTAGACACTCCTTGTTGTAGAAAGTGTAAAACATTAGCTTAGCTAGACACCTCTAGCTATAAAACTTGTAAAAACATTAGATTAACTAGACACTCCTTGTTGTTGAAAGTGTAAAACACTAGATTAGCTAGATACCCCCATGTAGAAAGTGTAAAACATTAGCTTAGCTAGACACCTCTAGCTATAAAACTTGTAAAACATTAGATTAACTAGACAATCCTTGTTGTAGAAAGTGTAAAACACTAGATTAGCTAGACACTCCCATGTATAAAGTGTAAAAAATTAGCTTAGCTAGACACCTCTAGCTATAAAACTTGTAAAACATTAGATTAACTAGACACTCCTTGTTGTAGAAAGTGTAAAACATTAGCTTAGCTAGACACCTCTAGCTATAAAACTTGTAAAAACATTAGATTAACTAGACACTCCTTGTTGTAGAAAGTGTAAAACATTAGCTTAGCTAGACACCTCTAGCTATAAAACTTGTAAAACACTGGATTAACTAGACACTCCTTGTTGTAGAAAGTGTAAAACACTAGATTAGATAGGCACCCCTCGCTGTAAAGACTGGCTAGACAACCCTGCCTTACTGTTGTTACATATCCTTTACAGGACGTAGCAGTCAACTCCAGCATTTTTTTTTTATTGTTCTTAATTCTTGGACAAGTTTACGTTCAGTAGTTTGCCATTGCTTTCTGAACGACTTGCACCTACACCATTTCATGAAAAACCAGCGTACAGCAGTTTGCTGCCAAATCACCGACAGATGTGTCTTAATGTAAAAAGTGTAAATCACTAAATTAGCTAGACAATCCGGCTTTACTGTAAAAAGTGTAAAACACTAGATTAGCTAGACAACTCGGCCTTACTGTAGAATGTGTAAAACATTAGATTAGCTAGACTCCCCCCCCCCCCCCCCCAACCCAGTATTTTTTTTTCCTTTTCTTGTAAACAGTTTAAAACAACAGATTAAATAGACATCCCTCGCTGTAGAAAGTGTAAAATACAAGATTATCTAGGCAAACTGTCTCATTGAAGACAAGTGGGAAAACCTAGTTAGCAACTAACTAGACACTAAATTAAATAGGAAACGTTAGGCTCTTAAAGGAACAAGTGTAATACGCTACATTAGCTAATCAACCTGTACTAAGCGAAGAAGCAAACGTTAAACTTAGTAGCTAAACACACAAGTATTTCTAATGGAAGAAATGTGCCGAGCTAATTATTTAAACACTACAATCTTCCTGAATAAACAAATATAAAACACTGTTTTAGCTAAGCAACTTAGTCTCACTGAAGGAATAAGTAGCAAACTCTAATTAGGTAAACAGCATAATCTCTCTGAAGGAACAAATGTAACATTATAATTATCCTATCCTGGGTAAAGAAACAAGTGTAAAACCGTTTATTAGGGATCCATCCGTACAAGATGTCGCACATACCATACAT
The DNA here is from genome assembly GCA_014155875.1 of Cepaea nemoralis. NCBI lineage: Eukaryota > Metazoa > Mollusca > Gastropoda > Stylommatophora > Helicidae > Cepaea > Cepaea nemoralis. The sequence continues at coordinate 359,782 of JACEFZ010017945.1, read as the reverse complement.
CTTAACGAATAATTAGGTATATTTATTTTCCAGAAATTTCATATCAATATAGTCGCACATTTTAATATAAATCAACAACTGGTCTAAATCACCAGCAAGCGAACTTTACTGCAGCCAGCTATTGTTTCCCTGCTAACATCACGTTTTCTTCTGTAAATAACATTCTGACTAGTTCATTTACAACCAATATAAACTAGCTGTTAGTTACGTTTTGATTACATTCGTATACTCTTCTTTCGGCTAACTCATCTCATCTCATCTTGTTCCTCTTGTACCTTGCGGTGTCGAGGTGAAGTATAAACAGCGGGAGAGTGCCCGATTATGGGCTTCATGTATCGATATTCCCATGGACTCTGCTATTCCCTCCGTCCAACGTTTACGTGGTCAGCCTCTTCCTCTAACTTGCAGGGGGGAAAAGCATGCAATGAAATACCTGTCCGTTCGCCTTTAACTAACTGAAAGGTAGCCATATTTTTATTATGACTGAACAGTCTAAAATTATTCATATACACATACTTGTATAATAGAATGATTCATGTTTTCTTGCTCAGTTTTACACACGTTCTTCTCCGATGCCCCGTCGGTATTTGGAGGTGTCACATTTCAAATAAGAGCTTTTATCTTTCGACGTTTCTGTTTTTAGTTAAGGTAAGTTACAGACGTCGTTTCCTTGCCATTCTGTATAACGGAGATGTGTTGCCCGCTTTTAAAAAGACCAATCGGTACGGTATGAATGATCACTCTCTTGGAATACCATTCTTATAAACAAGTATTTACAATTTCAGGCTGCTTATACAATATCTTGTGGTTTCGCAAGGCAGACTGTCAATGTATTTACTTGCTTGCTAATTTCGTCAGGCAAGTGAAGTCCACTTGAGTTGCCATCGAGCATCCTGGAATTTTCTCTATGGGATGAATTAATATCTTGAACTTCTACTGTTCTTATATTGTCTTATATCGATTTCTCTTAAGTACACTGAGAAGAGGGTTAGCGTAGTGGCTAGACGCTAACCTGCAGTCCAGGAACTATGAGTTTGATCTGCATTAAAGTGGATTCGAATTTTTAAAATGGACTTGCCTAAACTGGGTAGGAGGAAATGTCTTGGGGGGGGGGGGTAAAAGCGGCGTGCTTAACACCGACCACATTGGTCAATAAATGTAAAGCCCTATCACCATATGCTCCGTGATATTTAAAGCGTACAACTGGGTAGTTTACTTACTACTTCACACAAAGTGAATGTTGACTGAGTGACAGATAGAGTGGCTATGGTTGTGTCTAGGGTAATGTCAGTGTATATGGGATGTTGAATAACCGATCAACCACGATGCATCATAACCAAACACCAGTCAGTGAACAAGCGTTAATTGGCGCACATAGTATTTCTTTAATTCTGAATTAACACAGACACACGTAACGTATAAATCCAGGAACAATAATTATCTCAGAATATATCTCCATCCCAATGGAACACTTCGAATAACACTGCCTCTCAAGGTCTACTAAATCTCATCCCACACGACAGGTATACTAGCCTCTCTCTAGGCCCGACTCAAAGTAACCCACTCTGGGTCTCGAATTCCACTCACTATCCCTGGAAACCCGCAGTGTGGAGTTCTCTTCCTAACTCCGTCACAATTCTTCACTTTCTCAGACCACGACCTCCTCCTAGTCGGTCTCAGCTTCCACTCCCCATGTCAATGTTTGTCCCTGTCTTTTAAACCATTCTATGCCCCCTCACAATGCTCCACACAAACACTACCTCACTGCTCCAACTGTCTGCCTCACAATTATCCTAGCCAGCTGACCACTTCTCAGCTCCCCCTTCAATCACTGTCTTCTAATTTTTCCCCTCTGGGGACTTACTACACGCCCTATTTGATCTCGTGAACTTGTTTATGTGTACCCTTGCTATCCAGGACACTGATCTTAATGTCAATGACCCCAGGCATGTGTCACTACCTCCTCCTCAAAAGAAAACATCGTTTTCAAATGATGGGAGACTAATACTTATCAAATATGTGACCCAGACACATTGCCTAGGTAGCCGTAAGTATGACTCCATCTCACTCTAGCTACAACACTAAATAATACATCAAGTAATCATAGAAAACTCCCATATTCCCTACATCAACACAAGCTAACTTTCCATATTGTGTATCAATACATGAGCTAATACATGGCATAATAATCTACATAACATAGAAAAGCATTATAAATATGTACCCGCAGGTCTATTAATATCTTCAATAACACACACAAACCATGTAACTTTGCTAATAATGGTTCATGAATAAATGTCGAGGTGCTGCATTGCCTCTGTCTTCCACCAGCTATCTGTAGAGTTTGTGTACCGACCATATATCAGGTGGTTCTTTTCTTGCATCAACCCACCTCTGATACCTGTCGATGCTGTGTCTACCCTTCATATCCCCATGCCTCATGTTTCATATATCTTTAAAACATCTGTTTGCTAATCCTGGTCCAGTGATGTCGTTAACACCCTTTTGAACTGCCTTAATTTTGCTATCTGCATATTGTACCGTTACACTGGAGTCTCTGTTTAGTCTAACCTCTTTATTAAATCCTGGCCAATATCCCTGGCATCCTGCTCTCTGCTGCTTATGCCTTACTCCTAAGTGCCCTGCACATGCCCTATCATGAGCTGTTCCTGTATATTGGTCTCTATATGCTACGGGTACCACTCCTTGCCTACGTGTAGTTTTGTCATCAGACAAACTACGAGTGAGAATCTTATTCTTCCTTTTGAAGCACCATCTACCCTTCTTTGATGTCCTATGTTCTACGTTACTACACCCTTGGACACATTTGTCCCGAGTAGCATCTTGTTTCTGAGAGTCACTAAAGCCATGTTTGAGATCTATTCTCACCTGATCAGCTGTCCTATCATTGCCCTCAGTTCCTGTGTCTACTTCAAGTGCCTCTTCTTGTTCAGCTATCCTCTCTAATTTAGGTTTTCTTTTGGTAACTACCTCGATACTACTTAAACTATGTTTTTGGTCCCAATAAACTACTTCTTCTTCTGTACAATCTTTAACTCCTGGCACATTTCCGATGATCAGATCTGCCACTGGTGAGTCCAGAACACACGCTGTCACTCTTCCTGTGATATATGGTGTTTTCACTGTTATCATGGCTAATGGGTAGAATTCTACTGTACCATTAAATGTTATGCATCTAATCTTTTTCCCTGTGTAATCCAAGGGGTTTATTAAACTCTTTCTAACTCCGATAGACGTACATCCGATAGACTTCACACAACACACAACTGTCTTTCGCCCCATCCGCCCTAGGGGTATCCACTCACAACCGCCCCATTAATATTATTTCTCAGGATTGATTGTTTTACTCGTAGCCAGGTCACTCACCTTACTGTCTCCCACTTTCACCCATTCTTTCTCATGCCCGGTCACTCACCTCATTGTCAATGACCCAGGCTTATGTCATCACCCCCCTCTTAAAAGAAAACTTCGTTTTCAAATATTGGGAGACTAACACTTATTAAATATGTGACCCAGACATATTGCCTGGGTAGCCCTAAGTATGGCTCCACCTCACTTCAGCTACCACCCTAAATAATACATCAAATGCTCATAGTACACTCCCATATTCCCCACACACAAATACCAACAACTTTCTATCTTGTGTACAAATGCATGAACTAATACATCACATAATAATAATACATCATAGAAAAGCATTATACTTATGTACCAACAGGTCTCTTACTACTTCACGACCCCACAATACTATTTGTGTACCGACCCTATATCAGGTGGTTCTGTTCTTGCATTAACCCTCCTATTATTCCTGTCGATGCTGTGTCTACCTTTCATGTACCCATGACTCATGGTACCTCTACAGTTACAACATCTGTTTGATATCCCTAGCCCTGGGTCAGTAATGTCGCGAACACTCTTTTGACCTGACTCAACTTTCCTATCTGCATATTGCACCGTTACACTTGAGTCTCTGTTTAGTCTGAACTCTTTATTCAATCTTGGCCCATATACCTGGCACCTTGCTTTCTGCTGCATACGCCTTATGCCTATGTGCCCTGCACATGCACTATCCTGAGCTGTTCTAGTATATCGGTCTCTGTGTGCTAAAGGTACTGCTACTTGCCAACGTGCAGTTCTGCTATCTGAAAACCTGCGAGTGAGAACGTTGTTCTTCCTCTCGAAGCACCATCTACCCTTCTTTGACCGCCTATTTTCTACTCTCCTACACCCTTGGGAACATTTGTTCAGAGTAGTATCTTGTCTCTGGGATTCACTAGCACTATATTTGGGATCCATTCTCATCTGCTCAACTGTACTACCCTTGTCCTGAGTTCCTGTGTCTACTTCAAGTGCCTCTTCTACCTCAGCTATACTCTCTAATTTAGGTTCTCTTGTGGTAACTACCTCATTACTGATTCAAGGTTGTCTCGGTCCGTAAAATATGGCAGTTTTAGACGCTGTGACGCCTGCGAGAGGTCCCGGGTTCAAATCCCGGACGAGCTCCCATAAATCTACTCTGACACAAAGTGAATGTTGACTGAGTGACAGATAGAGTGGCTATGGTTGTGTCTAGGGGAATGTCAGTGTATATGGGATGTTGAACAACCGATCAACCACGATGCATCATAACCAAACACCAGTCAGTGAACAAGCGTTAATTGGCGCACATAGTATTCCTTTAATTCTGAATTAACACAGACACACGTAACATATAAATCCAGGAACAATAATTATCTCAGAATATATCTCCATCCAAATGGAACACTTCGAATAACACTGCCTCTCAAGGCCTACTAAATCTCATCCCACACGACAGGTATACTAGCCTCTCTCTAGGCCCGACTCAAAGTAACCCACTCTGGGTCTCGAATTCCACTCACTATCCCTGGAATTCCCACAGTGTGGAGTTCTCTTCCTAACTCCGTCACAATTCTTCACTTTCTCAGACCACGACCTCCTCCTAGTCGGTCTCAGCTTCCACTCCCCATGTCAATGTTTGTCCCTGTCTTTTAAACCCTTCTATGCCCCCTCACAATGCTCCACACAAACACTACCTAACTGCTCCAACTGTCTGTCTCACAATTATCCTAGCCAGCTGACCTCTTCTCAGCACCCTCTTCAATCACTGTCTTCTAATTTTCCCCCTCTGGGGACTTAATACCCGCCCTATTTGATCTCGTGAACTTGTTTATGTGTACCCTTGCTATCCAGGACACTGATCTTAATGCCAATGACCCCAGGCATTTGTCACTACTCTACATCATTAATAGTGCAGTCACGCTAGCCCTAGGTTAAATCCACAGACGAGCTCAACATCATGTGCCCTGCAGCTGGCGTGGGCATTTATGTCTCTCCATAGATCTCGGTCTTTGATCTTCTAGATCAGTGTTTCCCAACGTGGAGCTCACGCCTCATAGGGGGGCAATTCGATTGTTAAAGGGGGAAATTCGAAAATTGAAGAATTGGCTGGATATAACAAAACGGAGAGACTTGAGACTGAAGTTAAATAAATTGGAACCTGACATAAAATCTCTTTGCAGCAATCATCAAGCGTAAGGATCTCACTAAATTTAAATAATTACTAATAATTAAAATAATATAGAAAAATCTTTCATTAAAATTATTTTGTACTTGAATTTCAGTTCTCCGTTATATGTTTTGAAAATTTACTTACTGTGTTTGCTCAATAATTTCCTAGTGATTTCTTCCTAAAACCTTTCGGTCCTTTGGCTAGGATCAGGTGCATTTGCTGCTCTCCCCCCAGTAGTGCCCCTGGTCTGGTCGGGGGCCAGGATGATCAAATATCTTCACCTTATATGTGGACCTGGTGGACCACAGTGGGCAATAACTCACAGTGAGACTAAAGGTCCACACAAAAAAGGGGGAGGCGGGGGAACCAGCTTGTCTGGGGTAACCGCCAAACCAAAAAAAAAATTCACCCGACACACAGGGACGAAGGACCTGGGGGGGGGGGGGGGTCTCTGGCCCCTCTGGGAACCGTGAGCCCTTCTAAAAATTCAAGTTTCCTTAGTGATTAGTGAACATTTCAATTTTTGAATATTAAAAATGATGCGTATGTGAGGGAGGGGGGGGGGGGGGAATAAGAATTTTAGAAAGGCTTTGGTGGGGCATAGCACACACAAAAAAAGGTTGGGAAACACTGTTCTAGATCAACTATGTTGATGATATCCCTCCATGCCTCCGTCCCAGTCCACCCAGTATCATTTCTCTCGATCTGTCCCTGTCTCTTTTCCGATTGATCTTACCAGCTGTCACGATGTTCCCCAAAGCCTGTCTTCTCATCGCATCACCAACAGAATGTTGTTTGTCTCTTATAGTTGTATATAATGTTCTACTTATATTAGCCTATTCCAGACAATCCTTGTTAGTTACTCTGGTAGTCCAAGATATTTGCTACATTCGTTTCAGGAACCTCAACTCCGTTGCTAGTGAATTCTTCCTAATTTGTTTGTTTACATGCCAAGATTCATTGCCATACATCAAAGCAAATTATATATATAACATTTCAGCACTCTCTTCCGTAAATTCAAAGATAGTGACTTACTGCAAAAGATACTTTTTATTTTCTGAAATGTAGCTTTTCCTTGCCATATTCTGCTCTTAATCCGTGTCGTGCATCTTCCATCTGATGTTATAGTGATCCCTTGGTGCTTAAATTTATCATCTTGGTTAAGCATATCACCTTCTATTGTTATCTTATATTTTGGTGTCACCTTTTTCTTTGATATAACCATTGTTTCTGTTTTCTTTATATTCAAAGAGAGGCCCGTTTTTGTACTCGCTGATACGACACTATTCACAAGTTGAAGGTCCTTTTGCATTTTCCGCCGTCAATACTGTGTCATCTGTATAGCGTGGAGGCAGGTAGGTTTATCGTGGTGGGTGGATGTTAATCAGTAGTTCTGCCTGTCTGCCTGCCTGCCTGCCTGCCTGCCTGTCTGTCTGTCTGTCTGTCTGTTTGTCTGTCTGTCTGTCTGTCTGTCTGTCTGTCTGTCTGTCTGTCTGTCTGTCTGTCTGTCTGTCTGTCTGTCTGTCTGTCTGTCTGCCTGTCTGTCTGTCTGTCTGTCTGTCTGTCTGTCTGTCTGTCTGTCTGTCTGTCTGTCTGTCTGTCTGTCTGTCTGTCTGTCTGTCTGTCTGTCTGTCTGTCTGTCTGATAGATATAATTCAAGTGAAAACTGTCATTGTGCATGTTCATCGTAAAGCATGCTTCAAAATAAACTGGATATAGTTACGACGTTAATAGGAACTCTAATGGATTCACCGTGCCTCATATGGAGCCATAAGTGGTACGTGCGATAGCTATCGTCATCATACCGTTCTAATGAATGCAGAGTAATTGTTAAACATAGTTTATATTATATACTGGTATGAGCCACAGCACGAAGATTTTGATAAGAATGATCATGCAAAGAGTTAGAAAGAAAATACAACCTCAAATAGGAGAAGAACAATGTGAGTTTGTAGAAGACCAGGGTACAGTAAATGCTGTATACTTGTATATGTTGAGAACTTAATTGAACGTTCAATAGAAGTAAATAAATACCTACATCTTTGCTTTATTGCCTGTACAAAGGCTTTCGATAAAGTAAGACATGTCAAGATGATAAAGATGCTTGCAGATATACAAATTGATGGGAAAGACCTTAGACTTGTGAAAAACATATATTGGAAAAAAGTCAAGCTGCTATAAGTATTGATAATGAAGTAGGTAGTTAAGAGCCTATTAAGAGAGGTGTGAGATAGGGATGTGTATTGTCTCCAGATCTTTTTTTCCCTGTAAAGTGAACATATTTTCAGAAATGTGGAAGATATGAAAGGAATCATCATTAGAGGACGATACATCATTAACATTAGATATGCAGATGATACAGTATTGATTGCAGACAATGAGCAGGATTTGCAACATTTAGTAGATGCGGTTGTTGCACACATTGAACAACTAACTGGACCTTGCCTGTTTGACAGACAATATTTTGTAAAATGGAGTTATAACTCTCCATAGCACAAAGCCTAGGATGAGTGAACATCTAGGGATAGAGTTAAATTGTAAGAAGACACAGATTATGGCCGTCACAGGGAAGAAGGAAATACCACAATGTAATATACAAGTAAATGGGAATATTCTTAAACAAGTGAATCGGTACAATTATCCGGGAACTGTCATAACATCTGGTAGTAAATGCCTTAAAGAGATTATAATAAGAATCACCATGGCGAATGTAGCTTTCTGCAAGATGGAAAACATACAGACCAATAAAAAGATGTCATTTGCATCGAGAAAAAGAGTACTGAGGTGCTACATAGAACGTGCGTGTTTGTATGGATCGGAAGCTTGGATAATGAGCAAACAGCTGAACAAATTCTGATGGCTGTGGAAATGTAGTTTCTGAGGAAAATGCAGAGACTATCATTGACAGACGGAAAAAGAAAAAAACCAATAACCAAGTTCTACAAGAAACAAATGAAAATCGTAAACTGATTAGATATATCAGACGTAGACAATCACCATTTTTGGGTCAAGTTATGAGAAGAAATAAACTGGAAAACTTGGTGACAACTGGCAAGATCTAGAGGAAGACAACAAGAGAAGGCAGAGATTAAATACCTCGATGGCCTGGCCACGTGGCATGGTCGAGACAAGAACATTGAGCTGATGTACGACTCTGGTGATCGAGTGAGACGGCGAAACATGACCGCATGGCACGTGATGATGATGAAATATTGGTACACAGGATGACAGGATCGCTGATACAAATTGGAAATGTGAAAACATCAAGCATGAAATTGATAGAATGAACTTCAATATATTTGCATTAGTCAAATTGGTAGAATGAATGTCAATATAGTTGCATTAGTGAAATTGATAGACTGAATCTCAATATATTTGCATTAGTGAACTGCAAGGGCCAGGTGTGGGGGTCAAATTTTTAGATAAACACATACTTATTTATTAAAGACTTTATCAGAAGTCCCATCTATGTTCGACATGGATCGAACATCCAACAAACAGACAGATAGAAGCAATCGGACGGAGGAACAGTAGTTGTAGTCAGTTGCGAGGCAACAATACTTCAGATAAACGGGGGAAGGCGAAGGTTGAGTCAATGCATTGGTTGGGTTTACAGGGAGTTTAAAGGTGAGAGGATAGGATTCATTGCACTGAGCTTTACCCCATACGGATCAGTCTCTTTCTAAAGGGCGGGATGCCGAAAGCGTCGTACAAAGCACGAACTCCGCAGCTCCAGCGACGACCCCCAGGGATTCTCCGATAAAATTGCACTCGTCAACCGAATGACAGAGTTTGGAATCGAACCCACAATCTTGGGAACGCGAGGCGGTCGCCTTAACCAATTGGCCAAGGAGACTCCCCATGTCGTTGGGTATTTATTGAAACAGGGAACTCAATCTTATAGGATAGTCCCAACATATCAAATAACACAGGGAAGACATAAAACGAGAAATAAAGAGGAAAATGAAGACCGTGGAGGACTTAAATTCTAAGTAAGCATTGATAAAGATCAGGTCAGGGATATGCACTACTGACGAGCTCAAACGAGGGCGAAACTCGAGTCTAGTGCTTCCATATTAACGTGGATAGGCCTTAGGTTTATACCAGAATAAGATCAGCGTTGCCAGTAGTGGGTTGTGCTCAATATTTAAAATTCAAATCCCGAAATAACCAAATTAATCAATTGATAAAAGAGATTGAGAATACTAGAGAAACACGAGGTGATTTTTGATAACTATGTTGGCACTACCCATTAAAATTAGCTAAAGTAAGTAAAGAGAATTCCCGACGTATATATCGTGGAAGACAAAACGCGGGAATAATATCCAGTCTGGCGGTCGCTTTGGTCGGTGCGCGCACACACAATTCAGTTACATGTCAATGTATGGATGTTTCTAGAAATAATAATGCATAGACGTGACATATCCAGGATGGGTAAGTGTAAATTAAGGACTGGCATATTTTCTTCTTTCGTTCGCTTGGAAATTGTCTATAACTGCAATGTTGTTTCTTGCACGAATTTACCTGTCATTTGTTGTTCACTGCGACTATCATATAAGTGTAATGATATTTATTTAGAAAGGAGATTCTGAATTCGGGGAAATGAAAACTTGCAAGAACATGGAAGTAGAATGAAGGAAACGAATGTAATTGAAGGAATTATTGCTTTCTGCGTGCTCGGGGGGTTTGGTGTGCTTGTGCGTGAATAGTCTTTGCGCTGACGGCAGGGTACGGGGTTCATTCCCTACACCAGTCAGTTGGACTTTAATGGTGACTTCCCGTTCAGAAAGTAACGGCAAATTACTCAACCTTGCATTGAAAATCAACCAGGCGTTGGGGTCCTGCGCAGGACATGCGACATTATTTTCCAATTGGTCACAGGTGCTGGTAAATTGACTTGACTTGACTGGCACCTTGCCGTCTTGACAGACGATAGTTTCTAAAATGGGGTTATACCTCTCCATAACACAAAGCCTGGGCTGGATTTAGAGACCATGTGTTGTCCATGCAGCATGATCCCTCTCTCGGCCTATCTAGTGTACTCTAGAAATAAGGTAACACCAATACGTCTGGAAAAAGACAAGCTGCAGAAGCTGCCGGATCAGCAAAGCAATGCTCTAACTGTCCGCCTGTCGGAGCTTCGATCCTAGACCAATTGCTAACCAAGGCTTAGGGCCTGGTCTGCCCTGCCATGACATTTTGTCTTTAGCTTGCATTTCCTCGCACTAGGATAAGGTTTGTACCCTCCCGATTATGCTCCTCCGCCCGAAGCCGTTGGCACAATGTGGGGTGTCGGGTTTGGTAAGCGTCGCCCAACATTCGGCGCTAACAGAAGCAGGTAGTACCGTCTACTGTCATACGGTAGCTCAGTCATATCTAACTAAGTTAGTTGGTAAATTATACGTAAGCAATTTAGTTATTCCTGAGAGTGGATAAATTACACGTAAGCAATTTAGTTATTCAGGAGAGTGGGTAAATTAAGCGTAAGCAATTTAGATTTTCATGAGAGAGGGTAAATTAAACGTAAGCAATTTAGTTATTCATGAGAGTGGGTAAATTAAACGTAAGCAATCTAGTTATTCAGGAGAGTGTGTAAATTAAACGTAGGCAATTTAGTTATTCAGGAGAGTGTGTAAATTAAACGTAGGCAATTTAGTTATTCAGGAGAGTGTGTAAATTAAACGTAATCAGTTTAGTTATTAATGAGAGAGGGTAAATTAAACGTAAGCGATTTAGTTATTGAGGAGAGTGAGTAAATTAAACGTAAGCAATTTAGTTATCCAAGAGAGTGGGTAAATTAAACGTAAGCAATTTAGTTATCCAAGAGAGTGTGTATAGTAAACGTTAGCAATTTAGTTATTTAAGAGAGTGGGCAAATTAATCGTAAGCAATTTAGTTATCCAAGAGAGTGGGTAAATTAAACGTAATTAATGTATCTATTCAAGAGAGTGGGTAAATTAAACGTAAGCAATTTAGTTATTCAAGGTAGTGGATCGTTTGATCTACGGGAATTCTTACGCCGCAGATTGTAGCTCTGTATTGGCGATCTTGTAGGCGGCACACGTTGTCATCATCGTGTGACGTCAGTGGACGAATCCTTGTAACATTGTGAGTGTAATTCTAAGGTCCTCCTGAGCATATCCCACAATTTATATTATTTTGTCTATACACTAAATTAGGGGAAGAATACTCTTGTAGAAAGTAATATGTCAGTGATTCTCAAAATAGTAACTTATAGTTTTCGAAGAGGATGCTTGTCTTGCTCTATTGAAGTCCGAGCTCTTAATCTAAAGAGATGCATTCACGCATGCACTAATCTGCAATACTTGTTCCGAAATGGGCTATATTTCAGAGATCAAGAGAAACTTTTGAAAATATTTTTTTTTAATCTGAGGGACCTAAAGAGGCAGAGCCAGCGACCGTATGTTAGATGATTAGTAGGACATCTCTCGTGATCAGCTAGTTAACTACAATGTGTGTGTAAAGTCTCACCTTACTTTGTTAGTGTAGAACAACTTTGAAAAATGAAGTACATGACGTCATCAACAAATGTGCTCCACAGTCAATCGTGAAGCAATATGCAGCGAATGATTGTCGTCTGATCGGGTAATTGTTTGCACTCCAAACAGAATGGTGTTATCAACGAAAGAAAGACATTTTTGTTTTGTTGAACAAGTGTTTCGAAATTGCGGTCGATACACACGGATGGTTGTTCAAAGATTAATAGCAAGATTTCCTGCTAAACAATCTCCTCATCGCATTACGGTTAGAAATTTGTTAAATAAGTTATAATGAATACTTCATTGGTACTTTCTAGCTTCCCCAAAACAGCGTTAGACCATAGCAGTGACTAGTGTAAACAATTTAATGAATTTGTTAGCAGATTGTTTTATGACGTCATGTACTTAATTTTTCAAAATTATTTTACATACAAAGTGTAGTGAGACTTTACAAACACGTTTTCTTTGTGCATTATATATTTTTCCAAAGGATCACCAAAAAAGATGCAGCAACATTCTCTATAATACTGGCGCATTTATAAATCATCGCACGATTGGATAAAATGCTACTGAAACGGCCAAAGGCCAGCAACTGTACTGTTTTTCCACGCATTCCAATACCAACTACCGACTTTAAGAACAGAAACTGAAAATTCACCAAATCTTGAGGTATAGTGGGAGAGAATCGTATCAAAACATCATGTCTTCACATTAGAGACGGAACCTAAGATCCAAGTGATTCAACTTCTGGCCATGTACCGTATTCAAATTAAATCATGATATTAGACATTGTTGACAACATGAAAGATTGAGGGAAAGGAAACAAGGGGAAGGCAGAGAAGTAAATATCTGGATAGCTTGGCCACGTGGCATGATTGAGACAAGAACAATGACCTGATCCACGACTCAGGTAATCGTGTGAGGTGTCGGAATATGACAGCCCACGCTTATCGGCATTACATATTATCGTGATGATTAGACATTAGAAGCCAGCAATCCTGAGACGCATCAAGTCCACATTCAGTGAACATTCTAAGGTCAGTCTTTGTCGGTGTGCAGAAAATCAGTGCACAAAGACTATCCAAAACTAGTCATCTACGTTTCCAAAAACTATGCTTGAGGATCATGGGATGACGACGATATACTGTCAAGTCCTGTTCAGTTCAATGGCTATTTCTTAGATTCCATTTCTGTGGAATTTGTAGCATTGTAATTATGTCTTAGTTTCATCTGTGATAAGCTAGTAATAATCACAAAAATATTATTATCTTGTTGAATTCATTGTGTTGTTCATTGTCCATTGTTTACTGTGTTAAGATTGCAACTGTATTTTCTTAAGAACTTCAGAACTGTTAGAAAGTAGAAGATGGAAGTGGCAGAAGATCACCAGCGGTGGACTGTCAGACTCCATATGTCAAGTGCGCCCGCCCTGTGTGCCCCAAAGGAAGTGGGCCCCTTAAATATGTATAATTACTACATATTGAGATCAGTTGATATTCTTGTTAATTACAATTACATACAACTTTTTAATCACAATTATATTCATTCATTCATTCATTCATTCATTCATTCATTCATTCATTCATTCATTCATTCATTCATTCATTCATTTAGAACAGTGGTTCTCAACATTTTTTGGCCCGTTCCCCCTTCACCATATTTTTAGAACGTCATTCCCCCCCCCCCCTCTTCCTATCAAAAATTTGGCCCGCCCCCCCCCCCTTTCACCGTATTTTCAGAACGTCATTCCCCCCTTTCATATTTCCTATCTAATAATCCCCCCACCCCTATACAGTATACCTAAAAATGTAAGGTAAATTTAATAGCACATACTAAAACAAGTCTAGACATCCACATAAAACATGATTTGTGGGTCTACTGACTTTATAAAATGAATTTTAGAAGGATGAGAGGTACTTAACTGTAAAGTATGAAGGGAAAAACAATATCAAGTAATCGGTTCTTGTATTAATGCGATCTTGAAATGGTCTTCATCCCCCCCCCCCCCTGGAAACCTTAAAATTCCCCCCTGGGGGGGAGGAATTCCCCACCGGTTGAGAACCACTGATTTAGAAGCATTTCCTTTGCAGAACCTCGCTCCCATAACAACTGTTCGAAAAACTTCTAAGTCATATGCAAGATATCTCGCGTCCGATACTCCCATCTTCGCTTTAGCCTTCCGCTTCTTCTCTTCCCTCATGATTGTTCTCTCCAAACTTTCATGACGTTTCACATGACAAAAATATTTAAATTTTGTTTGTTTTACTGACTTTAGTAGTCAACCTTCTTTAATATTCAATTCTTGTATGAATTCATTTGTTCTTTTCTGTATCCAAGATATTCTTAGAACCCGCCTGTAACATTTATATTCAAAGGCATTTATGCGCTGTTCAGCTCGTTTAGTAAGTGTCCAGGTTTCACAGGCGTATGTTACTATGGGAAAGATGCTTTTACACATATAATTTTGTTAGTTCTATCAGTCCCCCTCCACAATTTATTCAGTTGTTTTAGTTTCAGAAGAGCTATAGATATTCGTCTTTCAATTTCCTTTAATGTGTCACCATTTTTGGTAATTAAGGACCCAAGACATTCGAAATTGTCCACCACCTCCAATTTTTGTTCATTAACATATATTTCTTTCTCCATATTATTTTATCTGTATGTATTATGTTTGTTTTTGCTATGTTAAGATATAAGGTGTGATTTTCACTATTCTTTTGGGTCAAGGTTAGTTTTTCTATACCATTCTGTGATATGGTAAGTAATTTTGTATCATAAGCATATCGAATCTCTGGTATTTTCATGACCACCAATATTTAGGGTATCATATTTCTTCTTTCCTTTCTATACAGCTTTCTTTGGTCATGTGATGAGAAGAGAGACATTGGAGAACATCGTGACAACTGGAAAAATTGAGGGGAAGAGAGGCAGAGGCAGACCAAGAGAAGTGATGCTGGACGGATTGAGACGGTGGCATGGAGGAATATCAGAAGCAGAGTTGATCCAGAACACCAAAAACCGAGATCTGTGGAGAGCCATGAACGCCTACGCCAGCTGGCAGGGCACTTGATGATGATGATGATGATTGCTCCTTGGTTATATCATCTCTGACATTTCACAATTATGTAAATCTTCTCAATCAAAATTATATCAAACCTTTTAATCACAATTATACTTATTGAATACTTCCTATGGAAAAAAAAATACAGATCACCATATAAAATAAATCCGTATGTTCATGGATCATTTCCCTGTAGTCCTGCTATATTACAATGAGGGAAGGAATACAAAAGAGGAGTTAACATCATTTTGGATCAACACAGTGTGAAAACAGCTGGAGGATTTTGAACAACCTCCTACAGCTTGTTGTTTGTGAAACTCCACGGCAAGTCTCATGATCAATATATTACAGGCATATGCATCGATAGCAGATAGCACCGAAGAAGATATAGTTTATTTTATAATTAGTTAGACATGGTCTTGGATCAATGTAAAACTTCCTGAAATAGCAGTAATAGATGGTGTCTTCAATACAAAATTAGGCAACTAAAAAGTGAACGGCGTGACTGGTTACGATGACCTATCTGAAAGGAATGGAAGAGGTGTAAGATTAATAGCGTGGGCGGAGATTTCTCATATGATCAAAAGTAAAATATGGTTCAAATATCATTCTCGATTATATGGATTTTGAAAAGTCCTGGAGATAATGTTCACAATCAGATTACTATGTGATGACTGCAAAGAGATTCTGAAGAGATAGTAGGGGCTCAAAGTGGACTAGGAGTAGACTGCCATAGTGATCATGTTCCAGTTATAGAAAAGATGAAATTAAAACTATATACTATAAGGAATGTCCCACAGAAAAATAAAGCTAGATATTACATTATTCAAATCAAATAAAGGAATTAGAAATAAAAGGTACAATGTTATTGTAAAAAGCAAATATGTCATGGAGATAGCACCGGAAATTGATGACCAGTGGGATATGTTTTGTTAGTCAATTAATTTGACCTCAAAATAATACCACCCCCACCCCACCCCTCTTCTAACCCACATACACATAATTGCAAAAGAAGAAATGGATAACACACGTAATTCAGCTGATAACTGATGAACGATGAAAGTATAAAAGAAAGAATATACAATAATACACGCAGAAATAATAAGGACATGAAAGGAGTCTATCAATGTTGCAGACTTAAAAATGCACGGGGATTGGAGACATTTCTGGAACAGACTAATGTTCCTTGTATTAACAATTAAATATCTTAACGGGCGGGAAAACATGGAAAACCACAGGATGTTTAAAATTGAAGGAGGGCGCAATATTAATGGGACAAATTAATATAATTAAAAGACCTGCGGATTACACGGAAGGGGCTATATGAAGATAAGAGACCTCATGCAAATATTGAAGACAATTGTCGAATGTCCACCAATATTTGTTGCATAAGTTGAGGATGCACTACATTATATCTAGAAAGAAGATATCCGCACCAGACAACATTACATTGGAGGACAGTGAGGGAGATTTTGGAATGGAAATAATCACCATTTCTAAATGGCAGCTACAATAATACTGATGGTTTATAACCTATTAATATCCACATGCATAGCTCTGACAATGAATTCACAGGCTTTAGAATGTGAAAGTCAAACAGACTTAGTAGTATGAGTCTTAAGACAAAACCGTGACCTAGAACAAGATTAAACCAGAAATTAGACATGAACAATGCATTTGTACAGGGATAGGGCACAGGCAATAACGTAGACATCATCAGGACACTTTTGTAAAGAGCTATAGAATGAAACACAGTTCTGTACTGAGACACTACACAAACACGTTTGCGTGTGGAATATGAGGAAATAATCATTATTAGAAAAATTAAACAGTGGTGGTAAAGATCTACCTACTATAAAGGATACATGTTGGTAGCAAACAGCAGCTATACGAATCAACAAACATTTTGAAGCATGTCAGTGCATACATAAGGATGTCAGATCGGGATGTGTATTTGTAACCAGCTTGTTGTCATTACACTGAAAAAGTAAGGGGGTCTATAGGAAATATGTCAGGAATCGCCACTGGTGATCATGATAGAAATAACTTGCGTTATACTGATGACACCATTTTGAAAGCAACAAGTCTGCAGGAACATAGTTTAGTTTAGTTTAGTCATTGGATCAACATCACGGCACACGGGTGTAACCCATAAGTGCTCCGTTCTCCTCCTAACTCAAACCTGAGCCTGGAGAAACTCAGCTCAGTGCACGAACTCCGTAGCACCGGCGAGGATCCTGAAATACTTTAGGTAGATTTTTAACTCGAAATTGTGCCCGGGCAGCGCCGTTAGGCTACTCTTTTTCGATTTCCAACTGCCAAGGGAATTTTTTACGTGCGCAACAATACACACGGGCGTCCGATCTCACTACCCAGAGACCAGTGCAAATTTTATTACTAGAAGTCCACGTGAAAAAAAACCCGGTCCTCACCGGGGCTTGAACCCGGGACCTCCAGCACGCGGGGCGGACACTATACCTCGACACCACGCAGCCCCCTGCAGAAAGAACAGAAAATTATAGTCGGAAAGTTAAAATAATGGGTCTCCTCTTAAATAATAGGACGGCAGTATTAATGGTAATATGAAATAGAACATACAATGAGTAAATGTAAATTAAACTGAATGGTATTAATTTGGGGCAAGTAGACAAGTTCAAGTATCTAGAAGTGTGCATATCATCAAATTGAAGATGTGTCATAGACATGAAGAACATAATAAGACAAACTAAAGCTGCCTTGTTTTTTAAAACGATGAACATCTTACGTAACAATGTCCGTAAATATAGATAAGAAAAAAGAATTAGTGGATGTTAAACAGGGCCAGTTTTGCTATACTGTTGTGAATTCTACACACTTAATAAACAAGCAAACCACCCCTAAGGCCTGATAAATTTGGTTTTACAGAAGAATACTAAAATATCCTTGAAATTGTATAGGAAAGCCGGAATGAGTAACTTACATGTTTTATAAAAGGCTAAGACATCAAGACATATAAATATCAGAAAGACTCAGTCATATTTGATCATATTATGAGAAGAGGAACACTAGAACATGTACTAAAAACTGGAAAGATTTGTAGAAAGATTCATAGAGGAAGCCTAGAAGAGAAGATTCTTTACAACGTTTTTGTTTTGCAAGAAAATGTGTTACCATACGAACTGATACATGCTGTTGAATATCGCAAGATATGGACAAGAATAATAGCTCACGCTAGTCGGCAATGCACTAGGGCATGATGATCAATAAATGTTGAAGGGTGGGAAATTGTTTCTCATGTAAGCGTTATGTAAAATGCAGAAATATCAATAACTATAGAACGGTGTGAATTTGTTTCCCATTTGTTTTACGCAATGCGTTGAAATGTGAGCAACTGGGGAAACCGTGTGAATTTATATGACATTTAAGTCTGGCATTATACATAGAAATATTAATAACTGGATGGCTGTGTGAACTGATTTCTCATACAAGTTTTACCATTCTCCGATTGGTGAACTCGGCTGATCTAACAATGACCGAGTACTAAATGTAAGAATCAATATCATGGCCCCAGAACATACCCACACATGCTCCGTTACCCTCCTCAAAACCAGCGAAAAGTTTCCAAGTTAATTATTTCATAGCAATTTCATTGAATCTCTGCCTGCCTTTTCCTCTGCGCTTTGAGTAAATAAAAAGTTAATTGCATCTCCATTACATGACGTTGCAGTCAACCCCAGCATTATTTGGCTGTTTGTGATTTCTAGGCAATTTGACGTTCAGTAGTTTGCCATTGCTTTCTGAACGACCGGCACGCATATCATTGTATGAAAACCAACGCACGGTGGGATGTTGTCAAATCGCCCGCAGCTGTGTTTTTACGAGCTTTTTTTCAGTACCAACAACTACATACTTCTACAGGGGATGTTATGTGTACTGTGTGTGTCTTACATGCCATGTCAAAGATAATGTAATGGTACTCTTTGAAATGACATGACTCAGTGCGATGTCATACATACAATTGTCTGAGTACTGTAGCGCTACACTATTCGTCTTAGTACTGCGGTCGTAATCTAAGGGATGTAGGAAATACCGTGATATTACTCTACGTGACGTTTAAAGCATTGCGCTTGTAGCGTATGAAATATTATGGGTGCAGCGATTATACTCCGTGCAATGACATGCATACACACATCTATACATGCTGTATGTTTATCTTTAGCATTGTTAAATGTAATTACTTGTCCTCTACAGGACCTCGCAATCAGTCCAGCATTTATTGACTGTGGGGTTTTCTATGCAATATTACGTTCAGTAGATTGCTATAAGCCGGCACGTTATTGTAGCGGTTAGGAATTTCTCCTGACAATGGCGTAAGTGGCCGGCTTCGTGGCTTAGAGGTTATGACTTTTCTCCGTAATCTCGTATACTCTCGTCGGTAACGTGATGACGGCTCAAATCAGCAGTGGTTCGAATCGCATCGGTAACTTACGGGGTATGTGAGCCGGCCGCTCAGAAAGCAATGGCAAACTACTGAGCGTAATCTTGTCAAGAGATCAACATACAGCTGAAAGATGCTGGTGTTGACAGCTAAGTCCTGTAAAGGATATGCTAAAAAAAAAATAATTAAAAAAAAAAAAAAAAAAAATGGCGTAAGTAATCGATGCATTTGTTCGACGTTCGCGACGGGAGGGAAATACTAGTTACCTATTTCGCTATTCATTCACAAATACAAACAATGTGATAGTCTTAACTATTCACGTCCACATAGTAAATCCTTGCTATGGGGCATTTGAAGTGAGCGTACCATTACTTTTTGAACGGCCAGCGCTTATTGCATTGTGAAAATCACCTTTGAGGTCCATTATGTATACGGTGCACATTTCCAGAGAGCAATCGGCAATCGCTAGGTGATTGATCAACAGCACTCCGATCACTTTTACTTCCCATGACGATGTTTAGGCTAGAGTATGTAGGCAATGGAAAACATTAAAACCTGTCGAAGAAAAATTACCAGCCAGTCCGTGTGCTGGATCATGGCACCATTGCATCCTAATCTGGCTTTCCTAAGATGAGAAGTTTCGTTACCGGTCTTGAACACCCCCCTGGTATCTGGACTTGAACATGGGAAGAGTCGTCTTGCAAAGCAGTGCCCGTCAAGATGATATTTTAGGATGGGGTCGGATGAACAGTCTTTAAACTATCCGATTGCTTGCTTGCTTGCTTGTGTTCGTTGGCTTGAGCTCCAACGCGAAGTCCTGTATGTCGGATGAAGGCATCCTATTGTCCAACAGCAGTGTGATGTCATACAGGACCTGAGGTTTGCGTGAGTATCCGTTGTCCCTTGTCTGGCTTATTGGTGTGCAGACTGGTGGTTCCTCGCCGTACAGGCAGACACTCTCCGACTTCGGAGGAATCGGCGATCCTACTGACTTTAGCCAGGACCCCGAAGGGACCTGTTGCCCAGGACGCTCGACGAGGACGCGTCAATAGGTCTTGGCCAGTATATAACCCGGCCCTGGTGCCTTGGAAACACCTCTGCGTCCCACTATCCGATTAAATCACGGCTTTTTATGAGCTAATGTGACATACTGTTTATGAATTGGACTTAGGAATCAAGCCCTAGTCTTCTATAACAATCACCAACTACACAACCATCGACCATCCAGACACTAATCAATTAACCAACTACACAACCATCGACCATCCAGACACCAACCAATTAATCAACTACACAACCACCGACCATCCAGACACCAACCAATTAATCAACTAAATAACCATGGACCATCCAGCCACCAACCAATTAATTAACTACACAACCATCGACCATCCAGCTACCAACCAATTAACCAACTACACAACTATCGACTATCCAACCACCAACCATTTAACCAAAGCGCAAGTAGAATTTAGGCTTGCTCACTGTTTTAACGCCAGTAGTTAACGAAGTTTAATTCTTGCTCACAGCACTTCACAGCTTAGATTAATCATTAACCAAGGCATGCCATACACCGTATGGGGTGTTTAGTTCGTTTCCTAGCTTCCTGCGTTTCACAGCAACATTTGAAAATCATCTATATAGCTTGCGATAATGCGTCTAACAGAGTCGAGTGTAAACAAAAGTTAAGCTGTTACAGTCATACATGTCTAGACTTGACATAATTGTAAGCAAAGGTTCCCGAACTCGACTTTTTCTATCTCATCCAACGTCTCGCTTAGTTTCGACACAGCACGAGAATAATAAAGCACGAGAATAATAAAGAAATAACTAGAAACATCAAATTAATATTAATACATTCTTCACGCCACGTTCTGGGGCTCTGAGAAAGACGTAAACAAAGCTATAACATACAACACAAAGCTGGGAATAAGCTTCTTTTGTAACGTTTCCTGAGCGAACTCAGCAGTAAAACCTGCACAAGAAGTTTAGAGGCAACTGAGCACTTGAAGACCAGAACTCGATGCCCAATCCGCCACCATTATCAATCAGTCCTCAGAACAGTACACAAATGGGGAGCGAAGAAAAATGTATGCTTGAGGGCATTGGGAGAGGAGAGGCGTGGATAAGAATACCAGAGGCAAAGTAGATCTGTGCAAGGTTCATGGTCACATTAGATCGCGAGTGCAGGGCAGGGATTGGTCAGCAGGCTGATTCAATTGGAGGTGTAACAATTGATTCGAGACAATTTGCGCCCATGCGATATCATCATCAAGACGGACGGCATTGTGCTTGCTAATCGGCAAAATACGTGGCTGGGTGTCCATAGCGTAGGCTAATGGACGGTGTTTAGTCAAGCAGGGCCTGGCATATGATGCAACAACATCTACCGGTAGATGAATTGAGGTGGCGTGTAAGCAGTCACAGCCACAGAGGCGTTCCATTAGCTGGAGAACAAAAAAACACACAAACATAGTTAATGTAACGGACTCACAGAATGTGTTGATATATATATATATATATATATATATATATATATATATATATATATATATATATATATATATATATATATATATATATATATATATATATATATATATATATATATATATATCAACATAGTCTATTTGCTTAGCAATACGATTGAACCAAATGTCCTTTAGCTTGTTGAAGCTTTATATGAAAATGTTTTTGGGTGTGGCCTCAATTTTGCACCACCTCCTATACCTCGTGGTCTCTGAAAACCTCTGACCTCGCAAATGAACTGCCCATTCGTGTATTCAAACAAGTAAAATCCCACTACGCTAAGACTGGACTGTATGCTGGATATTTCAAGACAACAAACTTCAGAGCATGTAATATATCCATTGAATGCGCAGCAACAATACTCCGTTGTGAGAAGTCTCCAGCCTTTTGATCGTATCGCTGGCCTCAGTGTGAGTAGTATGTCAGGCGCAATTTGATTAGTAAATATGGATCCAGATCCGCCTGGTGACGTAGTATTTTCCTATATAAAAAGTTATGATCCATACTGATGACGACAAAAGCGGATCCACTGGCGAACACATGTTCAAGGGATGCAACCCATGAATAAATAATCAAACGTATTTTTGCACTGTCACTTCCCTTTTTGTGTGATAAATTTTACATCTTTAAAAATTTTATATTTGGTGGTAGTATTGATTGCAGCGGGGTGGGGATAACAAAAACTATCATCATACTAGTGATGCTGTTAAGGTAAAGTGCTCTTCCTCCTCCGTTTCTTTTTTCGTCTTCTTTATTTATCTGTACTGGGTCGGGCATAAAAACTATCATCATTCCAATGGTGATGTGTAAGGGATAGGGTTACAGTGCAATTTCTCGGGGTGATCTAGGGGGCGGCGGGCGTGGGTGTGGGAGCTCAGTGGTGGAGCGTTGGGTGTCGGCGTGTGGGGTGGGGCGAGTGGTTTCGAACCTCGAGCCGTGGCGGGTGTCATATGAAAACCTTAGTAAGTAAGAATGTAAATATGGCGGTTATTAGTGATCTGTAGAGGGTCGTACTGGTGTAAACACTATCATCATACGGGTTACAAATGAAAACCTTGAAAAGTAAAAATTACCGATATTATTAATTTTAGTGAGTATATCTTAGTGAAACTCGATGGTAAGGGGTGGGTAGCGGTTATTAGTGGTCTGTAGAGGGTCACAGTGGTTTACTCACTATTATCATACAGGTTACAAATGAAAACTTAAAAAAATATAAATGGCCGCCATTATTGATTGTAGCGGGTATAGCTTAGTGAAATTCGATGGTAAGGGGTGGGTAGCGAGAGTGTCATAGTGGTGTAAACACTATCATCCCACGGTTACAAATGAATACCTTAAAAAGTAAAAATGACCGATAATATTGATTGCAGTCGGTATAGCTTAGTGAAATTCATTGGTAATAGTGGGCAGCAGTTATTAGTGGCATGCAGAGTGTCGTAGTGGCCTTTACACTATCATCACACAGGTTACAAATCAAACCCTTAAAAAGTAAAAATGACCGATATTATTGATGATAGCGGGTATAGCTTAGTGGAAGTCATTGGTAAGGGGTGGGTAGCGGTTATTAGTGGTCTGTAGAGTGTCGTAGTGGCCTGTACACTATCATCACATAGGCTTCAAACGAAAACATTAAAAAGGTAAAGATGGAAGGTATTATCGGATGTAGCGAGTATGGCTTAGTGAAATGCATTGGTAAGGGGTTTGTGAGTGTAAGAAAGGTTAGATAGGTGCTTCTGATTATTGTTAAGGGAGGTCGAGTGGGCGGTGGTAGATGAATACGTCCATTCCTTGATAAAAGCCAGAGGATAAGACTCATATTAAAGTCTAAAGACTGAACTCATAGGTGGCTGATCTGAGGGTGACCGCCTGGGTGACTCATCACGGGGCAATGTCGGTGTATGTGAACATAATGAACGTGTTCAGACATGTCTTTAGGGAAAATCAGAGGATGACTCAGATTGTACTGACCGCATAACGATACACATGGGTAATGGTCACATCGGAGCAAGTATGGCGCTGCGTCCGCTCGCATGTGTAATGACTACAACCAGACCACGTGCTCACTGGCTAAAATCGTTCAATAATGCCGTCGCATCCGATCACACGTGGTAATGGAAAACCAGACGTGGCTAACGCCCCTCAAAGATGGCGCTGTATACGGTAACATGGGTAATGGTCACATCCGATGAAATATGGCACTGCTTCCGGTTGCATGTGTAATGGCTACAACCAGACCACGTGCTCACTGGCTACAAGTGGTCAACGATGACGTCGCATCCGATCACACGTGGTAATGGAGAAACCAGACCACGTGGCTAAAACCGATCAAAGATGGCGTTGTATCCAGTCACGTGTCTTATGGAATACAACTGAAACACATGACAAATGACTCAACCGGTCAAAGATAGAGTCGCACGCGGTAACATGACCAGACAGTGCATAATATTCTGCTGAGTCATTCTACGTCAGCAAATAGCGTGTATAAGACGGCCAGCATTCGTCGAATAGAAGTACCGGTCTCTGTGAGCAGCAACAAGATCAACATGTGGCAAGCCGCTAATGATAAATCTTTCACAGTTTCGATGTGGTTCTCCAAGTAGGCATACAGTTAACCTAACAATACTAGTATAATAAAGAGATATATGGTGCTAGACGCATATAACTGAAGAGACAAGACATTTCTTCAGATATTATGGTAGGCTGGGACCACATGGAATACAGCTGACATTTGAACTTTTACACACAGCGCTATAATGGTACCGTAAAAATATAGGTTGTAGTGTGTAGTCGTAGGGAAAGGTGAAATTGTCTTGCGGGATCTACATACCCATTATAAATAGTAATATATGGACTGTTTAACAGAGGGTGCATGTCAGATACAGAACTATTAATTATAATATGTATCACTATAATGCTGGTAAAGTACCTTATTCTTATCTGTTTTACAGATACCGATGCCCACGAAAACATAACTAGCAAACTATGGAACATACTAAGAGCAGACCCAAACAGCTAATGCATGGCTTGTCTTAATATCCCATAAAATCAAGAAGCCGAGAATCCATTCAGTCATTCTTGTGATTATTGTGGTGGTGGTAGTTTTGCGGACCTAGTAACGGTTCGACTGTGGGTTATGCTACAACAACACTTCAGCAAAGACGAAATAATCACATTAAGCCTGAATAGAATTGAGGAATGCATCATCGACTATAATCGCCAGCAGGATACGACGGAACCATTCCCATCCAACGTGGAGGGATCAGCGTCACCGACATCCTTAACCTTTAGTCAATCCACACTAGCGGACGAGTATTAAAACACCTACATAAAAACCAGATGGATGTAATATACTTACAGTCATGTCTTCAATAGCTGACCGGTCCTCAATATGAAGGAAAAACTACATTGGGTGTGAGGAGACTGTATATGTATATCGTTGTTATTCTGTCTTCACAGACTGTAACTCACAGTGACTACAACGCAAGAAACACTGCGTCCTCTACGCTATCTATTTCATCATGGTGAGAGGTCACAGGGGGAGCATGACCCGCATTACCCAACACAGCTCAAACATGCAACGGGTCAACGAGGGGGTAGTAGAGCGCTTAGGCGCGCCATACGGACAGCCGAGTCAGCGTAATCTGCGCCGCTTGACCTAAGAAATTGGCTGAAACCGGTTTTACGCGTAACTCAAAAACTAGTATATAAACCCAAGGCTGATAACAGTCAAGGCATTGTGATCCGAAGATGACTGCATGCCTCAAGACTATGCCTGCTAACTGAGTATACATGACTCGTAGTGCTGAGACTATTAGACCAGTGGGCGGTGGTGATAAGGCCGTGTTTGTCTCATCCTACAGAGGCTCTAGCACGTTACACATCCGTCGATTCTTCGGTGAATCCGACAAGAAGTTTCCTACTAAGATTGGAATGACTCTTACTCGTCAAGAATATGAACAGATGATCGCTATGCAGCGAGCGATCCTAGCTAACTTTGACAGATTCAATCAAGTTAACCAAGTCAGTAACGAAATCAAACAAGCCACTAACAGAGGCAAGCAAGTCAGTAACCAAAACAATCAAGTCAGTGCGCATGTCAAACAGGGTACTAACCGAAGCAATCAAGTCCAAAACACGTAAGGCAGTACTCAAGTCAAACAGGGTACTAAACGAAGCCACCAAGTAGACTCATACTATACCACCAGTTTTCAACCCAGTTACAGTCAGATGTGTGATGACCCCAGCAACCAGATGTGTGATGAGCCCAATAGCCAGATGTTTGATGTGCCCGACACTCAGGTAATTGATGTCCCGGTTGTCTACAATACTCAGATGTCAGCCCTCCAACTAGGAGACCAGTCTTATGACTACATGCCAAGTGACATATACATACCAGGCTACCAGCCGGAACAACAAACCTACTCAGACAATGGTGTGAAGAAAAACCAGAAACAACATACGATGTGTATAGCTCTGTATGTGAAAATAAAATGTTGTGATGATACTATGTATAACAGCTCATATCACATCATCCATTTCGTAAAATGACATTATGCATTTTTATTCGTGTAAAATGTACTAAAATACTGTAAAATAAACAGTCATATGTTACAATTATGCCTTGGTTGTTGAATTTTTTTAGTGTTTACGGTGTATGTAATTGTCATGTTGTGAGAGATTGATGCATACTGGTGAAAAATTCAAGAAACGGGTTAACCAAAGTAGGAAAAACTTGTTGACCATAATCTGAAATATCTCAATCAAACTTATGAAAAGTAGGAAACTTTGCAGAAAGTAGGAAAAGCTGTTACCCAAAAGGAAAAATATTTGGTCACATTTCAATAAAATTTATGAAAAGTAGAAAAATTGTTTAACCAGATGGCAAGAATCTTGGCCAAGTAAGAAAATTTGTTAAACAAATGTGAGAAGTGTGGCCAAATTTTAACCAAACATATAAAAAGTAGCACACTTTTGTAAAAAAAAAAAAATATGAAAAAAATTTAGCCAAATTTCAACCAAACTTTTGAAAATCCCAGCCAAGCTTATGAAAAGTAGGAAGATTTGGTAACCAAAGGTGAAAAATGTGGCCAATTTCAACCAAACTCATGAAAATCTCAGTCAAACTTATACAAAGTAGGAAAATTTGTTACCCAACGTGAAAAATTGTGGCCAAATTCCAACCAAACTTATTAACAGTAGGACACTTTGTTAACCAAAGGTGAAAAGTTTGACCAAATTTCAACTAAACTTATGAAGAGTAGGAACATTTGATAACCAAAGTGAAAAATGTTGGCCGAATTTAAACCAAAGTTATGAAAAGTAGGAAACTTTGTTAACCAAATATGAACGGTTTGGCCAAATTTCAAACAAACTCATAAACAAGTAGGAAACTTTGGAAACCAAAGGTAAAAGATTTGGACACATTTCATCCAAAACTTATGAAAAATTGGAAATTGTGTTAACAAAATATGAAAAGTTTGGCCAAATTTCAACCACATGCTTAAAAAGTAGGAAATTGTGTTGACCAAATGTGAAAGGTTTGGCCAAATTTCAACCAAATCCATAAAAAGTAGGACATTTTGTTGGATAAATGTGAAAAATTGTGGCCAAAGTTCAACCAAACTTATAAATATCTCACCCAAACTTATGAAAAGTGGAAAATTTTGTTGTCCAGATGTGAAAAGTTTGGCCAAATTTCAAACAGTAAAAAAGTACGAAACTTTGTTAAACAAATGTGAAAAGTTTGACCAAATTTCATCCAAACTTATAAAAAATTGGAAATGTTGTTAACCAAACCTGAAAGGTTTGACCAAATGTCACTCAAACTTATGAAAAGTAGGAAACTTTGGTAATCAAATGTGAAAAGTTTGGACACATTTCATACAAAACTTATGAAAAATAGGAAATTTTGTTAACAAAATATGAAAATTAAGGCATTTCAAACAAACCCATAAAACGTAGGAAACTTTGTTCACCAAATGTGAAAAGTTTGGTCAAATTTCAACCAAATCCATAAAAAGTAGGAAATTGTGTTGGCCAAATGTGTAAAATTGTGACCACAGTTCAACCAATCTTATAAATATCTCACACAAACTTGTGTTAAGTAAGAAATTTTGTTGTCCGGATGTGAAAAGTTTGACAAAATTCCAAGCAAGCTCATAAAAAAAAAGAAGGACACTTTGTTAACCAAATGTGAACAATTTGGCCAAATTTCATCCAAAGTTATAAAAAGTAGGAAACTTTGTTAAGCAAAAGTAAAAACTGTTTGGTTAAGTAACGAAATATTTCAGCCAAAACTTATGAAAAGTATGAAATTTTGTTAACAAAATATGAAACATTTTATCCACATTTCACACAAACTTATAAAAAGTAGGAAAATTCTTTAACCAAATGGGGGAAAAAATATCTCACGTTGTCATTGGACATCCCCAACCTACTAGAGATATTCGTCTGTCCCCTATGCAAACAACAGATTATTTCCAAAAATGTAATGTATCTTATGTATCCGGTTGAATGAAAATATAAAATTTCAACAATAAAATTATACAATAATTAACAATTAAATTTCTACACGAAACGTTCAATTTGGAAACAATAAAAGAAATTTAATTTCATTTTCTCGATTATTTCGTCTTTGCTGAAGTGTTGTTGTAGCACATCCCGCAGTCGAACCGTTACTAGGTCCGCAAAACTACCACCATCACCATAATCACAAGAATGACTGAATGCATTCTCGGCTTCTTGATTTTGGGGGATATTAAGACATGCCATGCAATAGCTGTTTGGGTCTGCTCTTAGTATGTTCTACAGTTTGCTAATTATGTTTTCGTGGGCATCGGTATATGTAAAACAGATAAGAATCATATTATAAATAATAGTTCTGTATCTGACATGCACCCTCCGTTAAACAGTCCATATATTACTATCGATAATGGGTATGTATATCCCACAAGACACTTTCACATTCCCTTACGACTACACACTACTACCTATATTATTACAATACCACCGTAGCGCTGTGTTTAAAAGTTCGAATGCCAGCTGTATTCCATGTCGTCCCAGCCAACCATAATATATGAAGAAATGTCGTGTCTCTTCAGTTATATGCGTCTAGCACCATATATCTCTTAATTATACTAGTATTGTTAGGTTAACTGTATGCCTACTTGGAGAACCACATCGAAACTGTGAAAGATTTACCAATAGCTGCTTGCCACATGTTGATCTTGTTGCTGCTCACAGAGACCGGTACTTCTATTCGACGAATGCTGGACGTCTTATACACGCTATTTGCTGACGTAGAATGACTCAGCAGAATAGTATGCACTGTCTGGTCATGTTATCGCGTGCGACTCCATCTTTGACCGGTTGAGTCATTTGTCATGTGTTTCGGTTGTATTCCATAAAACACGTGACTGGATACAGCACCATCTTTGATCGGTTTTAGACACGTGGTCTGGTTTCTCCATTACCACGTGTGATCGGATGGACGCCATCGTTGACCACTTGTAGCCAGTGAGGACGTGGTCTGGTTGTTGTCATTTCTCATGCGAGCGGAAGCAGCGCCATATTTCATCGGATGTGACCATTATCCATGTGTACCGAATACAGAGCCATCGTTGAACGGCTTAAGCCACGTGGTCTGGTTTTGCCATTACCACGTGTGATCGGATGCGACGCTTTTGTTGACCGGCTTTAGCCAGTGAGCACGTGGTCTGGTTGTAGTAATAACAATGCGACCGGAAGCAGAGCCATACTTGCTCCGATGTGACCATTACCCATGTGTATCGTTATGCGGTCAGTACACTCTGAGTCATCCTCCGGTTTTCCCTAAAGACATGTCTGAACACGTTCACTATGTTCACCCCCACCGACATAGCCCCGTGATGAGTCACCCAGGCGGTCACCCTCAGATCAGCCACCTATGAGTTCAATCTTTAGACTTTAATATGAGTCTTACCCTCTGGCTATTATCAAGGAACGGACGTATTTGTCTACCACCGCCCCACTCGACCACCCTTAACAATGATCAGAAGCACCTATCTAACCTTTCTTACACTCACAGACCCCTTACCAATGAATTTGACTAAGCTATACCCGCTGCAATCAATATTATCGGTCATTTTTACTTTTTAAGTTTTTAATTTTTAACCTTGTGATGATAGTGTTTATACCACAATGACACTCTACGGACCACTAATAACCGCTACCCGCCCCTTACCATCGAATTTCACTAAGCTATACCCGCTACAATCAATAATAGCGGCCATTTTTACTTTTTTAAGGTTTCCATTTGTCACCTGTATGATGATAGTGTATAGGTCACTTTGACACACTACAGAGCACTAATAGCCGCTACCCACCCCGTACCAACGACTTTCACTAAGTTATACCACCTACAATGAATAACACCGACCATCTTCACTTTTTAAGGTTTTCATTTGTAACCCGTATGATGATAGTGTTTACAATACAACGACCTCTACGGACCACTAATAACCGCTACCCACCCCTTACCAACGAATTTCACTAAGCTATACCAGCTAAAATCATTAATATCGGCCATCTTTATTTTTTAAGGTGTTCATTTGCAACATGTGTGATGATAGTGAATAAGCCATTGTGACCCGCTACAGACCATTAATAACCGCTACCCACCCCTTACCATCAAGTTTCAGTAAGATATACTCACTAAAATCAATGATATCGGTCATTTTTACTTTTGAATGTTTTCATTTGTAACCCGTATGATGATAGTGTTTACACCACTACGACCCTTTGCAGATCACTAATAACCGCCATATTTACATTCTTACTTATTACGGTTTTCATATGACACCCGCCGCGGCTTGAGGTTCGAAACCCATCGCCCCACCCCACACGCCGACACCCCACGCTCCACCCTTGAGCTCCCACACCCACGCCCGCCGCCCCCAAGACCACCCCGAGGAATTGCACTGTAACCCTATCCCTTACACATCACCAATGGAATGATGATAGTTTTTATGCCCGACCCAGTACAGATAAAGAAAGAAGACGAAAAAAAGAAAAAAGAAACGGAGTAGGAAGAGCTCTGTACCTTAACAGCATCACTAGTATGATGATAGTTTTTTTAAGCCCCACCCCGCTACAATCAATACTACCACCAAAAATAAAATTTTTAAAGATATAAAATTTATCACACAAAAAGGGAAGTAACAGTGCAAAAATACGTTCGATTATTTATTCATGGGTTGAATCCCTTGAAAATGTGGTCGCTAATGGATCCACTTTTTGACGTCATCAATATGGATCATAACTTTTTATATAGTAAAATACTACATCACCAGGCGGATCTGGATCCATATTTACTAATTAAATTGCGCCTGACATACTACTAGTGTGTTCTCTGTATCGAGCAGTAGTCACAGTTTCACCACTTTCCTGGAAATGCTCCAATATAGGGTTCTTGATATTCCAAATGATGGTTATGATGACTTTTCAGCGGATTCCTCCGTCTTGAATTTGTTCACGGACTGAGTACTTTGAAATCGTACTGTCCATTCATACACCCGCCCATGACTCAAGTAACAGTCTCCATACTGAACCATCATTTGTCTGTAGATTTCACATTATTTCACACCCTCTGACTACAAACAACAAATAACGACTTGTTCATCCACGGTGCAATTCGATAGCAGGGCGACCTATATGTAATGGCCAATGCAAAATGTCTCGATCCTTACGGTCCATATATGGGGTATTTTGTTAGAGGCAGTTTGTGTCCTGAAATAAAACTGTTCGCTGTCCGTACTCGTCCATGCAGTTTATAATACATTAACTGTATTTAATGACTTTCCATAGTATATAACCTGGGTGGTCACCCTTGTCGATGTTACAAATCACTATAAAGTTTTAGCGAGCACCACGTGCAGGCAGCTCCTTCGAGTATTTCATTCTTGATGGAGATGGGTAGACAACCCATCCTCTAACCCCGAATGTAGTGGGGGTTATGGGGGAGGTATACCATCCATTAACGGCAAACTACTGAGCGAAATCTTGCCAAAGAAATCAACAATCAGCTGAAAGATGCTGATGTTGACAGCGATGTCTTGTAAAGGATATGCAAACATTTAATTTAATACCATCCATTCCTTATTTTGCATAAATCTACACATTTTATTGTTCACGAGGAGCAGTTCATGAGGAGCGGCTGACCAAGTGGCTAGAATGCCGAATTTTCCGTCGGGAGATCCGGGTTAGAATCCTCGGTAAGGTGTGGAGTTTTTTTTTTTTTCTGTCGGATCAAAAAGAAAACTCTAACCTGCACAGTTCCCGGCGACTGATCTAGCCAGGCGGTCTTAATTCCTCAGGCTCAAGACCCCTCTGCCATACACCACAAGGTACTTTTTGTTTTCTTTTTCACATATCCATTACAGAACATTGCAATAAACATCAGCATTTTTCAGCTGCTGTTGATTCTTGGCAAGATTACGCTCAGTAGTTTGCCATTGCTTTCTGAGCGACCGGCTCACATACCCCGTAAGTAACCAACGTGGCGCGAACAGCTGGCGAATCTCACGCAGTTTCGTTACTCACGTGGATATATGATATTACGGAGAAAGGCGTTAACTCCTACTCTAGGGAAATCGGCCAAGGTACTATATTGGCTGTAAATGACAGTTTTTTTGTTCGACTACACAGTTCATAGCATAAAACGGATCAATTCGGCACGAGAGAAGCCTGGATGTCTTAACCTCTAGGCCACCCCGACCCCTTCATTTAACAGAATGTGAAACAACAGTTCTCATAACCGGAACCTGCTGTATATATCTGCACTGTTAGCACCATCACATGTTGTAGGTCTGAGTGCACGAAGGAATTGATGGTCAGTCTTTACCTCCAGAAGCGAAAATCGAGAGCTAGTACCGACCTCTCCTCCGACCGTGCTCATGCTATTGCCAGAGTAACGTCCTAACTATTACAACAATACCCCCTGCAACTGAATATTATGGCTTTAATGTAACCTGCTACGAAATATCAAGCTTTCAATATGCTGTTTTTGGACAAGATTGTAATCGTTTCTGTTCTAAATCAGATTCACGCACGTTCGATATTTATAGAGATTCATCACCATTTGATGTTCTAACATTTCCCCAATACTTATACATTGATTAATTATGTTTTTAATTCGCTGTTTTTAATTCTTGTAGACTGATTAATCATGTTATTATTCGAGGTTCTGCAGAGTTTATCTAGGTTTGGTAATTTGTTCCCTCACATGAAAATACCTTAAAAATGCTGTACATTTAAAAAGAAAGTAATGGCATAATTGTAAAAATATAAAATGTAATGCACAGTCGCATGACAGAAGCATTCCAACGCACTCCCCCCCCCCCCCCCCCACCCCCACCCCACCTTTACACAAATCTGCGCATTCCCTTCCAGTAAACAATCAATACCTGTGATAAACAAAATAAGAATCACTTGAAAAGAACTCTAAGACTGCACGGCTATGTGAAAACAAGCGTGTTTTTAATGAATGCAGAATCACCAAAAGTGGCTAATGGAGCCTCGGCTTTAATCAAAAGTGCATGGGGATGTTTTTCAAATGTTTAGTGAAGCAAATAACAAAAGTTATTTTTGGTCACCTTATATGAAGAAGCTTGCTCTGTAGCGAAAGGGTTTCGGACGCAATTTGTAATCCCACAAACCGCGTTCGAAACACAGCTGCAGGCGATTTGGCAGCAGATCGCCTAGGGTTGGTTTTCATAACGAGGTATGAGTGTAGGTCGCTCA
Organism: Cepaea nemoralis; assembly: GCA_014155875.1. Taxonomy (NCBI): domain Eukaryota; kingdom Metazoa; phylum Mollusca; class Gastropoda; order Stylommatophora; family Helicidae; genus Cepaea; species Cepaea nemoralis. Next base: position 325,946 of record JACEFZ010017945.1, on the reverse strand, counting down.
GAAAGTCATGGCAAACTACTTAACTTAAACGATCTAAAACCGTGCAGGTGATTTGGCAACAAGCATTGCGTTGGTTTTCATAAAGGTTATGAGTGCCGATCGTTCTGAAATAATTGGCAAACATCTGAACGGAAATTTATCAAGAAATAACGAACAGTCAAAAATGCTGGGGTTGACTGTGACGTCCTGTAAAGAATGTAAAATAACATCATAGAGAGAGATGGTCTTGAAGACGTTGTGAATACAGGAAAGACTGATGGTGTTGGAGAAGGAAGTCAACAGAGTATGTCGGGTGTCTATGATGTGTTCATGGAACAGCATGAAAGACAATCAGCTGTATTGTATACCTAAAATACCAGCGACAGATGGTTGTGTTGAATGCCATAGAATGAAATAATGTATTTTTTTAAAAATTATTATTATTAACTGATTCAATGCAGAACGATAATATTTCGTCAAATGTAACCGCCTATTTGTAAAGAAGGACGAAATATCGAAATAATAGGGTCATCATGTAATTTAATTTGTTTCGTGGTATATTCCACAATTTCGATGCTTAGTAAAATGAAATGTATATTATAATACTTGTTCATTTAATGGTGCACTATGTTTAGTCCTTACCTACGGTTTATCTGGTCCTGAATCAGATAACATCAACTCAGATCCGAATAAGGTTTTCTTGCTCCGAGCAGCCGTGATAGCGTACTAGTTACTTGCCAGTATTGTGCTCCAGGGGTCAGTACCCACCAGAGCCAGGAGTTGTTCCGACCATTTCGGCTATGGGTCTAATCGTCTCAGCCAGAGCGCCTAGGTATTACCTGAGATAGTACTCATGGATCACTTAATTCCTCGTGTGTATTCAGGTCAGGGAAAAATGTGTCAGATAGCATATCTCGATATGTCTGAGCAGTCTCTAAACAAATCCATTTGTAACTTCCCGCCTCAGAAAACTCATACTTTTAAGTATTAGCTCTCCGTGCTTTAAACTCAAGTGTAATCCATACACGTGTTAATACTTTTAGCGCTCTGGACTGATTTGTGCGTGTGGATTAGCTTTTCCTCTTACCAGTGTCCCTTGCCATCAGGCGAACCTACTCCGACTTCTGAGGTACTTGCAATTTGCGTCCCCAAGTCAAAGGCGAGAAATCAACATATTTTCCTAGCTGACCGGTGTAGGGGTTGAACCCGCTAGCTCTGTATCAGCACACAGGATGTGGCCACAGCGTATTCAGGACAAGAACGGAGACCTGATCCAAGACTGGTGATTGTGTCAGATGGGGAACCATGACCGCCTCATCCCATTGGCATGGCACGTGATGATTATAATAATATTGAACCACCTTATGGAAAATAGTATACTCCCGCTTACTATTGTTTTAAACAAGCAATAACCAACAACAACAAACAAACAAACAAACAAACAAACAAACAAACAAAATCCTCCGAGGTTCCAGAGATGTAAGTATACAGACAATTCCCACGACAGCCAACATGAGCAATACTAGTATAAGTTATTTGAAAAAGACTAAATCTCAAAGACAACTTACCACAAACATCAGAAATAGACAGCCACCGTTTTTGTTCACGTCATGAGAAGAGAAAATCTTGAAAACGTGACAACTGGAAATGTTTATGCAAAAAATAAAAAAAAGGAAGAAAGAGAGATAAGATTCATGACAGCCGTTTGCTGTAAAGATACTTAAAGATTTCACCACACGAAACGAAACATCCTGTTGGAGATCGCAGGATATGAAGAAGCATGAATGCCAACACCAGTTGTCAAAGCACGTAATGATGATTGTTTTAGGTTTACAACTGTAGTATGTTAAAATTATACTGCTAACTATTTTATCAGTTCCTTTTGTTATTAACAACAGTGACCTTTCCTTATACTTTAAAATATAATCATCCTTTAATATGAAGCTAAGTTATGGCAATCTTATGGAAACAAAGAATAACAAGAGGCGACCATAGGTATAAAATGATATAAGACATAATAAATACAAACAAGCCTTTACCTTCTTTCATTGTTAAGTATAAACTCCTTTGTAATAGTATATTCCCTTATCCTTACGTTAAGAATTACTATATTCCTTCTGTATGTTCCTAAGTATATTCTCTTTGATGCAGCTGTTAAGTATAGTTTCCCTACGAAAAGTGTCACCCATGCACAATAAGAAAGGAATGACAACACGCGCGTCACCAGATAATAATAACACAAGTCAGTCTGTATATTGAAACCATAGAAACACCACTCGCGCACGTACTGGTGATGATGATTCGATCCCACAGCCTGCAGCGGTGAGCATGAGACGAGAGCTGAGGGGAATTGTCAAATAAGTATAGGAATCTTCCACTGCCCTCCCCCTTTTTATCTTCACCATTCTACGGTGCCAGGCAGATGTATCTGTCGATATTTCTGACGGGTTGTGGCAGGCTGCATTGCCGGCTAATATTTATTTTGTTGGTTTTTTCTTAAAGTTAACGAGTTACGTGTATCCATTCTCACGAGATGTGCGCGTTGTATCAAATAGTTCAAATATAGAATTGTTGATTGTTTAAAATATGGGACAGGGTATGCGTTCCGTGGTGATTACAACGCATCCAGAACACTGTAACTCGATAACAAGGCTAGGTTATGGTGAGCTGGAACATCTTAATTACAAAACTAGATACAGTTTTGCTCGAGGACCTCACATATCAACACGCTTCTATACAACAGTCACCTTCAATTAATATCCTATTTATTTTGGACGCGGTCACTGGATTATTAATCTAAGCCAGCAATGGACTCTAATATAACTTCTCTTCTGAAGTTGAATCTGGTAGGGGTAATAGTATAATGGAATATAATGGACAACTTTGGCGCCTTGGTGGTACAGTGATTACGGCTCTAGATTACCAGCACAGTGGTTTCAAATTCAATGCACATATTTTACCGAATCTGTTACGATTCGTTCATCTTTGTAGAATATCGTCATCATGTGCCATGCCGATAAGCGTGAGCGGTCATGTTTCGCCATCTCACATGATCAACAGAGTTGCGGATCAGCTCTGTGTTCTTGTCTCTACCATGCCATTTGGCCAAGTCATCAAGATATTTACTTCTCTGCATTCCTCTTGTTCTCTTCCTCTTAATCTTGCCAGTTGTCACACTCCCACTTCTGACGTTCTTGTAATTAACGTCTCCAAGTCAAGGACGAGAAGTCAATATTTTAGTCCAACTGATTTGTATAGGGGATGTACCCGCTATTTTGGCATCATCGAAGTTTAAGAGTGTGCGCAATATCAAATAACAGTCCATTATGGAACAGATACAAGCTGTAAATTTATACGAGAACTTAGACGGAAACAGTTAAGATTTATTTTGTTGATAAATTATGGAATGAACCAAACATGAAAACATAGTGACAATTTGCAAAGTTGATGGAAAACGAGCAGGGGAAAACAAAGAAATAAATAAATGTTGGCATGGCTAGCATAATCGATACAAGAGATTCCTGTGGTCTGTTGAGATGGCGAACCATGACCAGCCCCTTCCCAACGGATTCTTCTCCCTCCTCTTCCCTTCTCTATTCTCCCTCTTATCATCCTACCTCATCCTTCTCCCCTTTCCCCTCATATTCTGTCCCTCCTCCTCTCCCATATCTTCTCCTTCTCCTTCTCCCTTCTATTATTTCTCCTTCTTTTCATCCTCTTCCTATTCTCCTTCAGGTTCTTGATCTGGAGTAGATATCGACGATAAGAACTCTCTGATTCTCTCTGCTATATGATATTTTGATGAAATTGGTACTGCGTACAGTATCTCTTATCCAACTGTTTAGGTTACTTACATCTTCCTGTCTTTCTCTGATTTCCTTAGTATCCGCCCCCTCCCCATTTTCCCCCCACAAAAGGCAAGTTTTTCTATTCCGCCTCTTTGTCTTTGTTTTAATGGTTTCAATTACTGATCTTGTAAACCTGATCTGTTGTGCTCCTCCTTCCTATTTCCCTTCTTGCTTCTCATATTTTCTTCCTCCTCCCTCATCTTTATCTTTCCTTATCCAATTTTAACTTTAACAACTCAGCGAAGCGAGTACTTTCTGGTCGGCTGACAATACCCCCAATAGTCGTCTCAAAAACCACATTTCCACCGCCTTCAGTTTTTTTAACCATTTTATTCATCATTTTTGCAACATTCGCACCCACACAGAAGAACAGACACCACGCAAATTGTTGGTAATTGGATGTTTGTACTTGTGATATTTCTAACTGTGGCACGTATTAGTGCACGAACATTACTGCATCGATATTATTGTTGGCATTATAATAATACTTGTCAAAAGGAAGAGCCCTCAATACACTGAAACCGCACGTTAACAAGGATAGATAAATTTATCTAGATGAGCACAGTGAATATGCAAACCACTGTTGGCATGGATACGTAGATTTATCGAGAAAAGAAGCACTGTGGTCATGGAAACCATTGTAGTCATGGATACGTGGATATGCCCCTAGCAGGAGAACTGTGATCATAGAAACTAATAATGGCATGGATTCGTAGATTTGTCTACAGTAAGAGCACTGTGATTATGAAAACCACTGTTGACATGAATGCGTAGATCTTGCTACAGTAAGAGCACTGTGACCAAGAAAACCATTCATGGCATGGAAACGGATGTCTTGAGCACGAGTACAGTGAACACAGAAACATCTGATGGCATTGAAATGTATGAGTAGATTTGTCTAGAGTAAGAGACTTGCGTACTGGGTAACCACCATCCCCCCCCCCCTCCCCCCCTCGCGCTTTCCATCCTGTTTCAGGATATTGCGGTCAACATCAGCATCTTTCAGCTGTATGTTGATTCCTAAGCTAGATTACGCTCATCAGCAGGCCACGACTTTCTGAGCGACCGGTTCCATATTCTCATAAGTCACTGGCGCGACTTGAACCGCGTCCAATTCTCATGCGCTAACATCAAACACGAGAGTATTCGGGGTTACATAGAAAGCTGCTTACCCCTCGACCAGGGAGATGGCTGGTAACCACCATTGGCATTTATAATTTAACTAGCTAACCCGGCCCGGCTTCGCCCAGACCCTGGTGGGGAGCATCTCATTTAATTCATATAAGTAGTCATATAAGCTCCCGTTCCCGTTCCCGACTATCTATCTGTCGGTCTGTCTGTCTATCTATCTGTCTGTCTGTCTGACCCGGCCCGGCTGCGCCCAGTCCCTGGTGGAGAGCATCTCATTTAAATCATATAAGTAGTCATATAAGCTCCCGTTCCCGTTCCCGACTATCTATCTGTCGGTCTGTCTGTCTATCTATCTATCTGTCTGTCTGTCTGTCTGACCTGGCCCGGCTGCGCCCAGTCCCTGGTGGAGAGCATCTCATTTAAATCATATAAGTAGTCATATAAGCTCCCGTTCCCGTTCCCGACTATCTATCTGTATGTTTGTCTATCTGTCTGTATGTCTGTCTGTCTGACCCGGCCCGGCTTCGCCCAGCATCTGATGGGGAGCATCTAATTTAATTCATTTAATTCATATAAGTAGTCATATCATATCATATCTGGTCTGGTCTGGTCTGGTCTGGTCTGGTCTGGTCTGGTCTGGTCTGGTCTGGTCTGGTCTGGTCTGGTCTGGTCTGGTCTGGTCTGGTCTGGTCTGGTCTGGTCTGGTCTGGTCTGGTCTGGTCTGGTCTGGTCTGGTCTGGTCTGGTCTGGTCTGGTCTGGTCTGGTCTGGTCTGGTCTGGTCTGGTCTGGTCTGGTCTGGTCTGGTCTGGTCTGGTCTGGTCTGGTCTGGTCTGGTCTGGTCTGGTCTGGGCTGGGCTGGGCTGGGCTGGGCTGGGCTGGGCTGGGCTGGGCTGGGCTGGGCTGGGCTGGGCTGGGCTGGGCTGGGCTGGGCTGGGCTGGGCTGGGCTGGGCTGGGCTGGGCTGGGCTGGGCTGGGCTGGGCTGGGCTGGGCTGGTCTGGTCTGGTCTGGTCTGGTCTGGTCTGGTCTGGTCTGGTCTGGTCTGGTCTGGTCTGGTCTGGTCTGGTCTGGTCTGGTCTGGTCTGGTCTGGTCACTGGTCACCAGTGAATGTTCGTAGCATAATGACATACAGATAGTTTCTACAAGCAACAAAACCACCACTAAACCTGTAGAACGCACACCATCTATCTACCCCATCGATGTGCATGTCAGCAACAGGTTCCAGGCCTTAAGTGTAGACTCTCCAGCAGCAGACTTGGAATCACAGAGCTCAGTCGTTACCACTACTGGATATCAACAACCAACGCAAGCAAGCTATAATAAACAAGAACACAAGAAAGACGACAGTGACCAGTGGCAACAACAGTCCAAGCGGACACGCCAGCAGCGTGAAATAACCATAGATCACAGTGCAACACATGTCGACATTGGAGACTCCCTGCTGAAGGGAATCTATAGTGATCGCATGTCATCTTCTGACAGCGAATCAACTTCAATCTACCCTGTACCAGGCGCTGACATTGACAGGCTGACCGCTACACTGCGACGATTCCAAGTGAACGAACGAATTAGGAGAGCAACAGTCCATATTGGTGTTAATGACATAATGGATAATAAAATCATCAGCACCTCACAACTAGCTACATTGGAGGTTCTATTGCGCAATAGATTTCCGAAATCATCTTTGTTTATTTCATCCATCATTCCACCATGTTACGGGTTCCATCGTCGTACTGCCGATGTTGCTAATCTAACGTTATATAAATTCTGTAAAATTAATAGCATGAATTTCATAAATAACACCCCTTACTTTACGTCACCGTCCGGAGCTCCTAAGAAAAAACTATACAGGGATCAAATACATTGTTCCAAGCTAGGGAGTAGTTTCCTAGCGAAGAACATAAAATATCCCGAACGTGCACAACAACCAGCACCAGTTACAGGAGTAAACCGAACTTCACCTCCGGCAACAGCCATCTCACAGTGTTCAGAAAACACTCCTTCTCTTCCCACACCACCCTTGCCTGTACCCCAGGAACACAATGTTGTGAATAGCAACCCAAGCTCCAATCCAAATGTTGCTAAATATGATACTTTGTTTCCTACCTTGCCCGTAAAACAGTCTCCCTCTATGATGTCAAAGGGGACACCGTTAAACAATGGTGCTGTACCGTCGATGCCTGCTTCCAATGTAGGCACTTCCAGTGACACTCATAGCAATCCCTCGCTGGACGGTAATCTACAACCCTATGAGTTGAACCGTCAACTTCAGCAGCTAATGCGATACAATCCTGCAGCCCTGCACCAAGCATTCATGATATCACTCCAGCAAAGACATTTTCCTGCCCCCTCTAACAGCCTTAACTATTTCTAAATAAAGTTTCAAAATCCCTGCAATGTGTATACCACAAGCGACATCTTCCTTTTAGTTTGTAATATTCGCTAATCACGATCAGTAGCTCAGCAAAAATGGTCTATATATAGGCCATCTCAACATCTTTCATCTGCTCAACAAATTACCTGAGCTCTCGGTAATAATGTCCAAACAGTTCCATGTGTTTGGAATCACATAAAGTCGTCTTAACGACAAAATAACCGACTTTGAAATCTCACTTAAGGGGTTTAAAGTAATTCGGAAAGATGCAAATCAAAAATTAGAGACAGGTATTTCTGTATACATTTCCAATTCTCTCAACTGGTCCCGTAGAAGTGATCTCGAGACAGTAGAGATAGAATGTGTTTGGTTAGAGGTGAAGCCAGCCAGCCAACAGCCGTTTCTCATTGGATACCTATATAGGAATCCTTGTGCCGGGTACAGTTGGTATGACTGCTTCACTACAATGATGGATAGAGTGTTTACAGCAGGTAGAGAAGTTATGATACTAGGTGACTTCAACATAGATATTAGTAAATCCAACCAGATATGGGACGATATCATTCTTTCTTACAATTTCAAACAACTAATAAACCGTCCCACAAGGGTTACTGACACATCCTCAACTATAATTGATCATATATATGTTACTTGTCCAGATAATATTATTGAATGTTCTGTTCCTGTTTGTACAGTTAGTGACCACTACCCGGTATGTTGTACATGGTCAAGAATTGGGTTCAAACCTCTTAAACATAAACATGTAAGTATCAAATTTAGGAATTATAAAGCATTCAACCAAGATTTATTTTTGCAAGACTTAAGAAAAGCAGCCCTTGATCACGTTTACCAACTTCCTGACCCGGACGATGCATTAGCTTTCTGGACGAAGACAGTCTACAATGTGTTCGATAAACACGTGCCAATCAAAGAAGTTCGAGTCAAAAATAAACATAAATCCCCATGGGTCACTAGAGAAGTGCTGGAAATCATGAGAGAGCGAGATACAGCACACAAAAATAAAGACTTCATCAATTACCGCAGACTAAGGAATAAAGTTAAATATGAAATTCGTAGGATAAAAAAAGATCATTTTAAATATTTGATTGTAGATCATTCAAACAGTACAAATATATGGAAGGCTATTAACTTGCTGACCAATAAGAAACGCCCTACAGAATCAGCAATACCAAATTCTATAACATGCGATGAATTCAGTTGGTTCTTTCAATCAGAAATAGAGAATCTAAAGTCTTCAATACCAGACTCATCGTGTAATTTAAGTTCACTGGCATCATTCTGTGAGGAGAAGTGCGCCAGAAATATTCCCGCTGAGATTCCTTTAATGTCTGTTGCAGACGTTTATAAATATCTCTTGAACCTCAAATCAACAAACTCACACGGCCTAGATGGTATCAGTAATAGAATTCTTCGTTGTGCTGCACCAGTCATTAGCGAGTCCTTAACGTTCATATATAACCAGTGCCTGGCCAAAAACTACTTTCCATCTGCATTTAAAATTGCTAAAGTGTTTCCGCTTATTAAAAATGGCTCAATCGATAATAGCGTTTTGGGTAATTATAGACCTATTTCCTTACTATCGTCGCTATCAAAACCACTAGAAAAACACATTCATAAAATAACGTTACACCATTTAATTAACAATGATCTAATAATTAACAGTCAATCTGGGTTTCGACCTAAATATTCTTGCCATAGTGCTCTAACAAAAATGACCGATAACTGGCACTTAAACATCAACAACGGTAGAATTTGTGGAGCGGTGTTTGTAGACTTTAAAAAAGCTTTTGATATGGTAGATCACGATATTTTAATTAGAAAACTAAAGCAAATGAAGACAATCACCAACATGGTGAACATAATTACGTCATTTCTATCCGACAGGCAACAAGTCGTGTCCTTCAACAACTGTCTATCAAGACCCACACAGCTTAATATTGGTGTGCCTCAGGGCTCAATACTAGGTCCGCTGCTTTTTGCAGTTTATATTAATGATCTTCCTTTATATATCAATACAACTTGTGATCTATTCGCAGACGACTGTACTATATATACTAGTCAAGAAAACCGTAGTGAATTAGAGAATTCTTTACAAAAGGAACTTGATAATCTTACTAGATGGAGCAATGAAAACCGCATGCAAATTAACATCGACAAAACCAAATCCATGCTAATAACGACCAGACAAAAACTACAGACACTAGCCATAACTGAATCACCGCTCGAACTCCGCATGGGCACGTTACCTATAGTTAATGTGACTGAACATAAAACACTAGGGCTTTTAATAGACAGCCATTTGAACTGGAGCTCTCATGTTCACGCTCTTACCAAGAAAATAGCACAAAAAGTTTACCAACTTGCTACAATTCAGCACTTCCTGGACGAAAGCACACGAAAAATATTCTATACATGCTATATCCAATCACATCTCGATTACTGTTCCACAGTTTGGGATGGTTGCCCTAAATCTAATTTAAAACGACTATGTTCTCTACAAAACCGCGCTATTCGTCTGGTTTCTGACATAAAGCACGTTGAAAGTAATAATTTGTACAGTCATCTAAGACTTCTACCACTACAAAAGCGCTTCCTTTTCAACAAAGCCAAATTAGTGAATAAAATTATATCTCAAAATACCCCAGAGTATTTTCTGCCGCTGATTCAATCTAATGCAATGAACAGCAAGCGCCTAAATTTGTTACATGTCTCAAAGCCTAGATTGGACCTATACAAAACATGTTTCGCCTATTCTGGTGCTCACTTATAGAAAGATCTGCCTCCAGATCTGAAAACTCCAATGAGTCCCTACACATTTAACCGAAAACTCTTTCAATACTTAATCCATACCGACTATATGCCACCATAATTAATTTACTGGTATAATTGTTCAGTATAATTGTTCATTATAATTGTTCATTATAATTGTTTAACTATAATTGTTCACTATATATGTGTGTGCGTGTGGGAGCGAGAGAGAGAGAGAGAGAGAGAGAGAGAGAGAGAGAGAGAGAGAGAGGGAGAGAGAGAGAGAGGGAGAGAGAGAGAGAAAGTGGGTGTCAGTGAGAGGGAGAGAGTGAATGCGTGTGTGCGCACGTGCATGCGTGTGTGTGGAGAGAGTGATTGAGCGAGAAATGGTGGGGGAATGTGTCAGTGCATGAATTCGTACGTGTATGTGTGAGAGTGAGTGAGGGAATGTATGCGTGCGTGCATGCGTTCATGTGCATGCGTTCATGTGTATGTGTATGTGTGAGAGAGTGTGATTGAGAGAGTGAGTGTGTGTGTGTGTGAAGGATTGTGTGTTAGAGAGTGAGACAGTGGGAGAGTTGATGTGTTAGTGTGTGTGTGTGTGTGTGTGTGAGCGCGCATGCGTGTGAGTGTGTGTATATGAAAGAATACAGAGAGAGAGAGAGAGAGAGAGAGAGAGAGAGAGAGAGAGAGAGAGAGAGAGCTGAGCAGATGCATGTCATGTAACACGCATGTTATGTAACACGCGAATCCATATGTTTGTGTATTCTCATCTGTCATATTATCAGTTAAATACCATTTGATTTTATCATGCATAATACAAACTCATGTTCATTACTGTAGTTTGAGTGAGTGAGTCAGTGAGTGTGAATGAGAGACAGAACGAGTGAGCGTGAGAGTGAATGAGTGAGCGGGAGAGTGAATGAGTGAGCGGGAGAGTGAATGAGTGAACGGGAAAGTGAATGAGTGAGCGGGAGAGTGAATGAGTGAGCGTGAGAGTGAATGAGCGGGAGAGTGAATGCGTGAGAGTGAATGAATGAGCGGAAGAGTGAATGTGTGAGCGTGAGAGTGAATGTGTGTGTGTGTGTGTGTGTGTGTGTGTGAGAGAGAGAGAGAGAGAGAGAGAGAGAGAGAGAGAGAGAGAGAGAGAGAGAGAGCATCATCTCTATTTTTACGTCACATACATTTTATGTACACATTTTTCTCCATGTTTAACATATTTATGAGACTGCTCATGACAAGTGTCAGTGTATGTGTGTGAGTAAAGTGTGGGAGTTTGTTCATACTAGTTTCAATACTAACGTGAGACATTTTGTATGTGTCTAGATGTGAGGAAGTGTGAGTGTATGTGGAGGATGTGTGTGAGTGTGGGGATATGTGTGGGTGGGGTGTGTGTGGGTGGGGGTATGCATTTGGATGGGTTGGGGTGTGTGGGTTTTGGTGGGTAGTGGTATTTGTGGGTGTTGGTGGGATGTGTGGATGGATGTGTGGGGGTGAAAGTAGGGGTGTTGGAAAGGGTGTGGGGAATGTGTTTGGGTGGAGGATATGTGTATGGGACGGATGCAGGGGATGTGTGTTTATGTGGGTGGAGATGTGTGGATGGTTTGAGGAAGTATGTGTGGGAGGCGGGGTTGTGTGGGTAGGGGATTGTGTTGGGTGGATTTGGGATGGAAGGGCGGGTGGGGAGAAGTGTATGGTGTGTTGGTTTGAGATATGTGTGCGGTGTGTTGGTGGGGGATGTGTGAATGATGTGTGGGTGGAGGGTATGTTTGTGGTGGTATGGGTGGAGGTTAGTGTGTGGTGTGGGGGATGTGTGTGATGGGTGTGGGGAATGTGCGTATGGGTGGGGTATATGTGTGGGTGAGCAGGGGATTGTGGTGGTTGGGGGAAGTATGTGGGGGAGTGTGGTTGGGGAATGTGTGTGTGTGGATGGGGAATGTGTGGGTGGGGGGTGTGTGAGTGGCTTAGGGATGTGTAGGTGGGTGAGGGAGTTGTATGTGTCGGGGTGGGATGTGTGAGTGGGTGGAGGATGTGTGTGGGGGTAGGGGCATTGTGATCGAGAGATGTTTAGTTGGGAGTGGGTGGGTGGGGGTGTGTGGGTGCGTAGTGGAGGATGTATGCGTGAGTGAGTGAGTGTTGGTGGACGGGTAGGGAATGCGTGTGTGGGTGGGGAGAGGTGTGTGGTGTGTTGGTTGGTGATATTGTGTGGGTGAGGTATGTGTGTGTGGGTGGGGGATGTTTGTTGTGTGTGAGTGGGGGTATGTGGGGTGGATGGGTAAGGGTATCTGTGTGGGTGTGGGTGGGAATATTCTGTGGTATCTTGGTGGGGGATATGTGTGTGGTGTGTAAGTGGGGATGTGTTGGTGAGGGATATGTGTGTGTGTGGTGCGTGGGTTGGGAATAGTGCGTGGTAGGGGGTGTATGTGATGTGCGGGTGGGGGATTGTGTGGTGGGGGATTAGGTTAAGGCATGTGTGGGTGGGTGGAAGTTGTATGTGTGGGTGGTGGTGTGTGTGTGAGTGGATTGGGGATGTATGGGTGGTTAGGGAGATGTGTGTGTGTGTGTGGGGGGGGGGGGGGGGGATAGGGACATGTCAGTTGTATGTGTGTGTATGGTTTGGGGATGTGTGAGTGGATGTGCGATGTGTGGGTTAGTGGGGGATTATGTGTGTGGGTGGGGAATATGTTGTCGATGGAGATGTGGCTGGGGAATGGGTGGTTTGAGGTGTGGGTGGGGAGAGGATGTGTGGGGTAGGATGTGGATGGGCGTGGGATGTGTGGGTTGGTGGGGGAATGTTTGTGGGTGGCGAGTGTGTTTTGGTTGGGGGATCAGGTGAGGGCAGTGTGTGTGGGTGGGGGATGTGCGGGAGGGGGATGGGTCGGTTGGTGGGGTATGTATGTGTCCCTTGGTGTGCGTGTGTGTCGGTAGGTGGGGGTGTGTATGTGTCCCTTGGTGCGCGTGTGTGTGGGTAGGTGTGTGTGTGTTTGGGTGGGGTGATGTATGGATAGGTGGGAGATGGGCTTCATAACATTGTAATAAGCCTTATTTATGTTTACAACATTCATTTCACAATGTTTATTTTTCTTCCTATGTAAATGTATAATGCTCTTGATGAACGAAAGACGAGTGATTGGAAGGGCCGAATGTAAGACGGGCCTGCTCGCCCAATTTGTGACCCGAATAAAGTTGAAAGTTGATTAAGTTGATCTGGTCTGGTCTGGTCTGGTCTGGTCTGGTCTGGTCTGGTCTGGTCTGGTCTGGTCTGGTCTGGTCTGGTCTGGTCTGGTCTGGTCTGGTCTGGTCTGGTCTGGTCTGGTCTGGTCTGGTCTGGTCTGGTCTGGTCTGGTCTGGTCTGGTCTGGTCTGGTCTGGTCTGGTCTGGTCTGGTCTGGTCTGGTCTGGTCTGGTCTGGTCTGGTCTGGTCTGGTCTGGTCTGGTCTGGTCTGGTCTGGTCTGGTCTGGTCTGGTCTGGTCTGGTCTGGTCTGGTCTGGTCTGGTCTGGTCTGGTCTGGTCTGGTCTGGTCTGGTCGGGTCGGGTCGGGTCGGGTCGGGTCGGGTCGGGTCGGGTCGGGTCGGGTCGGTCGGTCGGTCGGTCGGTCGGTCGGTCTGTCTGTCTGTCTGTCTGTCTGTCTGTCTGTCTGTCTGTCTGTCTAATCATTTATTGTTTGCAGTTAGAACAACCTTAGATAAACGAAGACCAACTTACAAAAAGTATTAGAAAGAGCACTTGAAAGATCTTTACATCTTCCCCCAACAATTAACTTGGGTAAATGGAGCGGCGGCAGCAGCAGCAGCAGAAGAAGAAAAAGGAGGAGTAGGAGGAGGGAGGAGGAAGAGGGAGGTGGAGGAGGGAGGAGGAGGGAGGAGGAGGAGGGAGGAAGAGGGAGGCGGAGGGAGGAGGAGGAGACACGGATGGACCGTTCGCGAACGCATAAAGGACATACAGACAGACATACATACAGACAGACGGAGATTGCCTTTTATATATATAGATTTGTGTTATAGCGGAAACATTGTGAAGATGGCAGCAATCCCCATACCAAAAGTGGGCACGATCTGTAGATGCTATATTAATTATACCTGCTAAAATGTCTATTTTAATGGTTGAATAATACTCAAGCGTAGATAAGGAATGGACAATTTTCAAGGCTGCCATGCTCGAAAAACTGGAAAATAAATGTGGAACAAAGAAAGTAGGGCAAGACAAAAGATTAAGAACAGCCTGGTGGAACAATGAAGTTAAAGATAGCATCTTCAAAAAGAAGGTAGATTTTAAAAAATGGATCACAACTAAATCTGAACAAGACTATGTTACTTATAGAATAGCACGTCGAGAGGCCAAACGAGCAATTAGAGCATCTAAAGATGAATCCTGGAGAATATACGCTGAACAGATGGCGACCCTTAGCAAAGATTACCCAAGAGAATTTTATAAACGTGTCAATGCAATGAGAAACAGAGATGCATGCTACAACCCAACTACCATTGTAAACAGCAAAAAAGGTACACCAATATTTTACACCAATATTTAATCCAGAACAAAGGCTAGCAGGGTGGGCAGAATACTTTCAAGAACTACTTAACCCCACAAATAATAACATAAAAAACCTCACTTTATGCCTAAAAGCCATGGACAACAAGAACCAAATTTCATCCCTGTATAAGTCAAAGCAGTTATACATAAAAGTCCTAAAAATAAATCACCCGGTCCAGATGGAATAACCATAGAAGCTATTCAGGCCTTTGGGGAAACAGGTGTTAAATGAATAACAAGACTTTTTAATATAGCATGGGAAGAAAGACAAGTCCCAGACAATTGGCAACAGGCAATAATAGTACCAACATAGAAAAAGAAAGGCAACATGAGAGAGTGCGAAACATACAGAGGTATATCACTGCTGAGCCATATAGGGAAAATGTACGCAAAACTATCGGAACAAAGAGCTAAACCCATAGTTGAACAACAGTTAAGCAAAGTACAATTCGGTTTTCGGAAAGGTAAAAGTTGCACTGAGGCATTATATACACTTAGACAAATATGTGAAAAAACTATCGAATATAGTAACCAGCAGAATATTGTGTTTGTAGATCAAGAAGAGGTTTTCGGTAGAGTAGACAGATACAGATTATGGACCATCTTTGAAGACTATGGGATACAAGGAAAATTGCTAGAAAACATCATAGCCATGTACCCTCGAGCCGAAGTGCAGTAAGAACACAAGAAGGTATATCAAATATGTTCACAGTTAATGCAGGAGTGAGACAGGAATGTGTGCTCTCGCCTCTGCTATTTAATATCTATATGGATAGAATATCCACACACAAAAAACAAGCCTTGACAGAACAGATTCAGAAAATTTATAACTCTTTACTCCTGATGAAACAACTTATTCACAGGAAATATATGAACTTACATTTGCAGACGATCAGTGCCTGTTTTACAGCGATGAGGGCAGACTACAAAATCATATTAATAATCTCAGTTCAACATGCAGCAGATACAATATAAGTATAAACACAGCCAAAACCGAAGTAATGCAAGTTAGCAGATCGCCTGGTCTACTAAGTATACAGATAAATAGCACAACTCTGAAACAAGTTAAAGAATTCAAACAAAAACT
The DNA here is from genome assembly GCA_014155875.1 of Cepaea nemoralis. Lineage (NCBI taxonomy): Eukaryota > Metazoa > Mollusca > Gastropoda > Stylommatophora > Helicidae > Cepaea > Cepaea nemoralis. The sequence continues at coordinate 310,225 of JACEFZ010017945.1, read as the reverse complement.
TGGAAGTATGATCACAGAAGATGGCAGATTGGACAGAGAAATCTAAATCAGATGTCAAAAAGCTAGTGCACTTACATATCAACTCTAACCCTTACTGAAACATCCAAACATACCCATGTCCGCAAAACGACAGATAATAAACAGCATATTCACACCTACCCTGTGCTACCAAATCTCAAACTGGACTTTATCCAAATCACATTTCGCAAAATCAACACCTGCGAGATGAGATGCCTGAGGAGAGCTGCCAACTTAACAATCCCAGACAGAGTAAGAAATGTTGTTATCAGACAGACAGTGGGATCAACACCTTGTGACACATTTAGTGAAAGACAGAAGATCTAGTGGTTTGGCCATGTCGTTAGAATGCAACACCATCACCTACCATCACTGGTCTTACATCAAAGATCATCTGCGACGAGACAAAGAGGACGCCCAAGAAATAAATGGATTGACGACATCAAAGACATTGTAAAATCAAACGGAATGACACTATCCAGTGCCGCCCATCGGACGCTTGAGCGCAAATTATACCTCCCCACGACGCTTGACTGCAGAAGTGGAAGATGATGATGATGATGATGATGATGATGATGATGATGATGATGATGATGATGATGATGATGATGATGATGATAAATAAAAGAGCAACGGCAAAAACAAGCTGCTATAAGGATTGATAATGAAGTGGGACAATATCAACCTATTAAGAGAGGTGTTAAGCAGGGATGTGTAATGTCTCCAGATCTTTATTCCCTATAGTGAATATATTTTCAGGAATGTAGAAGATATCAATGGAATCAGCATTGGAGGACGAAACATCAATAACATTAGATATGCAAAAGATACAGTGTTGATTGCAGACAATGCACAAGACCTACAACAATTAGTAGACGCAGTTGTTGTACACAGTGAGCAGCTGGGGTTGGAATTAAATTGTAAGAAGACACAGGTTATGGTCGCCACTAGGAAGAATGAAGTACCACAATGTAATGTACAAGTAAATGGGAATACTCTTCAACAAGTGAATCGGTACAATTATCTCGGAACAATCATAACATCTGATGGGAGATGTCTTGAAGAGATTAGAACAAGAATCGCCATGGCGAAAGTAGCCTTTAGCAACATGAAAAACATTCTAACCAACAAAAAGATGTCAATTGAAACGAGAAAAAGAGTGTTGAGGGGATACATCGAGCCTGTTCTTTTGTATGAAACTTGGACAAAGAGCAGTCAAGCTGAAAAACATCTGATGACTGCAGAAATGTGGTTTCTGAGGAAAATGCAAAGAATACCATGGACAGACAGAAAAACCAATGACCAAGTACTACAGGAGACAAATGAAAATCGTAAATTGATTAGAGAAATTAGACGTAGACAATCACAATTTTTTGGACATGTAATGATTAGTGACAACTGGCAAGATCGAAGGGAACAGACCAAGAGGAAGACCGAGAGAAAAATACCTGGATGGCTTGGCCACATGGCATGGACGAGACAGGAACACTGAGCTGATCCACGACGCTGGTGATCGAGTGGAATGGCGAGTCATGACCGCCCACGCTTTCCGGCATGGCACATGATTAATTGAATGGCAAAAATAGGTTCGTTATGTCAGTTCTTCAGAAGTTGATAATCTCAGTCTGCACTTTTCATATTAACTGATCTGGTTAGCTCTGACGTCGGAATGGGTCCGCATGATGGTGATGGACACTGCTAATAGGGAAAGATAATTCACACGCATAATTCAGTCCAGCAGTTCTAGAAGTAGTGTAGTGTATATGGACTACGCTCGAGTTGACAGCGAACGAGCGCAAAAAAAATAAATAAATAAATAAATAAAACTGTCTACATAAAACAGTAAAGAAGTAGTGTAAGGGATCTTTTACAAGTTTTGAGGTATATTTAGTCTATGATGTTAGCTCTATGTTTGTATAGATCGATCGGTACTCGAAAGGTGATGTAATCAATATAACGTATGCCGCCGTTACTTCGCACGAAATTTTCTTTTACCCATTTTTGACTTAGTCGACCTGGTATTCCAGGTCAAATTTATCACAGATAACATTCTCCACTGGGATTCGACTATACGACTCTCGGGTCGTCAGGCAAGTATACTAGCCATTTCGCCACGGTGGTTCCCTAATATAAAGATGCCTCCGTGGCCAAAGAATTGCGAACGCGGTTCGTGAGCCGCTTAGCAGGCGTTCGAAACGCAGCTGTGACCGATTTGTACAGCAGACCCTGTCGCGTTATGTTATAACGTCTTGGTATGGGAGCCAGTCGTTCAGAAAGCAATGGCAAACTACTGAACGTAAAACTTTCCTATTACATCAACAGTAGCTGAAAAATTATAGTGTTGTAAGGGATATGAAACATTAATTTAAAAAAAGTCAAAACATGTGAGTGGAAACAAACGAACAAATCTCCGTCTGATGAAGCGATTATATTACCACTATTTATAAATCACCACGCTTTATAAATCGTGAATAAAAATGAATTGTGACGGCAGCAATGGTAGGGAGGCGATCAGTCATCATCACCACAACGGCTGTGTACAAATGACCACAACATCTAAACTATCAATGAGAGAGTGATTACCTTTACTCAACTATCGTTTACAAAAAGAGAAAGTTATATTACATTTAGTTACAAATTCATCGCGATATGTCACACGTGTCAACGACAATGGAAATTGGCATTACTAATTAATGTATGAGTAATTTATACCACTGTCGTGTGGGCTTAATGGTTGTTCTTGGTGCGAACTATCACAGTAGAGTATCGATCTATCATTTAGCTTCTGTGTACACTTTAGGAACTGCTTGTGGACATTTTGTTGGAGTCTGTTGACAATAAAATACTTAAACTTGTGGAAGATATATTAAACACCTAGTCCTAGTCTCAACCAATTGCTTTATGTTCTGATGAATCATGACCTGCGTACATTCTCATGTTAATGATGACAGAAGCAATTGCCATTCATTTACAGAAACCAACTTTGTGCAAACAAAAATTACATGATAGTCAGTTAAAATTACCATTGTAGACAATTAAAATGACTGTGTTAATTTGTATATTTCAGCTTGAGGAATTTGTCTACTTACTTTAATTTATGTTGTGTGATTTCTCCCGTATGTACCCGACGGGATGGAGCAAAATATGGTCAGGCAATACATCGTGCAATCTATTGTTTGTCTTTTCGTTATTCAAATTCACTAGGGGAAAACATAGCGTTGAACTTCCCAACATGATGCTCCAAACATGAGAAGTTCCAGTAACGGTCTTGCACGAAAGGGCACTCTGCAACAAATTCAACAAATTTCCCGGGGAGTTGTACATTGGTGCCGGGTGTGGAGCAAAGACTCTACACCAAACTCACTTCGATACATGCAGGACCTTCTCGGGGCTCAGACGACATGCATGTTAAGGCATCGAACTGAAAGTGTTCAAACTAAACCTATCATGGCATTCACACCCAACCAAATCACAAGAAAACACTGAAATCACAAGCCTTTTGGCAACCCATGTGCCACAGATTGTCTTGACATTGGAGAGAGGAGAGAGAGAGAGAGAGAGATAGATAGAGAGAGAGAGAGAGAGAGAGAGAGAGAGTATCTGTGTGTGTGTGTGAATGCGTGTGTGTGAATGTGTGAATGTGTGTGTGTGAGAGAGAGAGAGAGAGAGAGAGAGAGAGAGAGAGAGAGAGAGAGAGAGAGAGAGAGAGAGAGAGAGAGAGAGAGAGAAGTTTTCATAAAGTTGTGGCATATTGCCACTGTGGGAGTGAGCTTCTGCTTTCAAATTAAAACAGGTCTTCAGTTTTTAGATTTTGAACAGGCAGGGCACAACATACTGCAATATCATAAGTATACGTATCATCATCATCAAGTGCCATGCCGACTGGCGTAGGCGTTCATGACTCCCCACAGATCTCGGTCTTTCGTGTTCTGGATCAACTCTGCCGGTGCTATTCCTCCATGCCATCGTTGCAATCCATTCAGCATCAGTTCTCTTTGTCTGCCTCTGCCTCTCTTCCCCTCGATTTGTCCAGTTGTCACGATGTTCTCCAATGCCTCTCTTCTCATCACATGACCAAAAAAGATGTTTGCCTCTTTCTTATTGTTGTATATAATGTTCTAAGTTCATTAGCCTCTTTCAGGCATTCGTTATTACTTACTTTGGCAGTCCAAGGAATTCGTAACATTCGTCTAAGGAACCACATCTTTGTTGCTTCCAATCTCTTCCTAATTTGTTCATTTACATTCCAAGATTCACAGCCATACAGCAAAACAGGTTCTATATAGCACCCCAGTACTCTCTTTCTTACATTCAATGATAGTGACTTGTTGCATAAGATATTTTTCATTTTCTGAAATGAAGAATTTGCTTGCCCTACTCTGCTCTTAATCTTTGTTATGCATCTTCTATCGGATGTTATAAATGTCCCTAGATATTTAAAACTAACCTATTGGTGAAGAATTTTCCCGTCTATCTCTGTCTCACATTTGGGTGTCACCTGTTTCTTTTATATCACAATTGTTACTGTTTTCTTGATATTCAAAGAAAGTCTTTTCTTTGCACTCTCTATTACTATAATGCCCAATAATTGTTGTAGATCTTTTGCATTTTCCGCAATCAATACTGTGTCATCTGCATAGCGTATATTATTTATATTATAACCTCCGAATATTATTCCTGGCTTTTCTTTGATCTCTTTCAGTATTACTTCGCTATAGAGGGAGAAGAGATCCGGTGACAAAACACATCCCTGTCTTACTCCCAGCTTTATGAGTTCATAATTTCCTTCCTTACTTCCCATTTTAATTGCTGCTGTTTGGTTTCAGTATATATATATATATTAGTTTAGTCGTTGGATCAACATCACGGCACACGGTTTAACCCATAAGTGCTCTGTTTTCCTCCTACCTCAAACATGAGTCTGGAGAAACTCAGCTCAATGCACGAACTCTGTTGCATCGGCGAGGATCCTGAAATACTTTGGATAGATTTTTAACTCGAAATTTTGCCCGGGCAGCGCCGTTAGGCTACTCTTTTTCGATTTCCAACTGCCAAGGGATCTTTTACGTGCGCAACAATACACACGGGCGTCCGATCTCACTACCCAGAGACCAGGGGAAATTTTATTACTGGAAGTCCAAGTGGATTTTTTAAATAAATCCAGGTCCTCACCGGGGCTTGGACCCGGGACCTCCAGCACTCGAGGCGGACACCATACCTCGAGACCATAGCTTTCTAGACCACCAGACGTGTTGTTTGTTGAATTCTTTAAATACGAGTACATATTAATGGTGTAAATGTTCATACCTATGCACAATACATGCTTCTAGCATTACCTTTCTATTATGTATGCAGGCTGAAGCCTTTCTTTGTAATAATATCCATCATTGTATTCATCTGGTGTCCTCTAACACTTCTCTCGGTTATCATACAAAGCAGTTATCTCAATACATTATGTGATAATTTTCACATTATTCTCTACAATTATATTTATGTGGCTTCAAGCTATTTTCAACCATTTCTCCGAACGTCCGCGATTCCTATCCGTGCGTTCATATGGTTTTATTTAACATTGCATTCTTTGTATTAATTCCAATGATACCTTTTTATTACAAATTACGTTCGTAATTAAGGAAAATAAATTTTTACCCGACATATTCTTAAAGTCGTTGACTATAATATGGGAAATGAAAACTGAAGCATACTGTTATAATGAGAAGACATAACTGGGAAGAGTAAAGGATACCTGCTTACTAGGCATCAATCATGATTAGACCAATGATAATTTTGAGTTAACCCTGTTTGTCAAAAGACACAGTGAAGATGAAATAGGTTTCTGAACTAAAACAGAAACACGAGTAATGGAGACGGAAGTAACGAAAAAAAAATAATAAAAAACATAACAACAAGAAAATGAAGAAATTGAAAATGTCACAAATATTGAATAGCTTGATTCCGTATTAACACAATCAATCAATCATGTGCCATGCCGGAAAGCGTGGGCGGTCATGACTCGCCATTTCACTCGATCACCAGAGTCGTGTATCAGCTCAGTGTTCCTGTCTCGTCCATGCCACGTGGCCAAGCCATCAGGGACTGTTTAAAAGAGGTTGTATGTTGATGAGCTATTGCAATGCAGTGGTTTTGTGGCACATCACCAACATATAAGTTAAAATATTTTCTTTCAGAATGCACGCACGCACGCACGCACACACGCACACACACACACACAGAGACACACACTTGCTGGGGGACATGGTGTACTTCGATGCTCGGCCAGCTAGACTTGTCTGTAGAGTACAAGAAAGCTATAGGTCACATATTGCATGGCAGCTCTAATTTCGGGGTCTGGTGCCTCCAAAACGACTACCATAATATTAGATGGCATCATCAAACAGTATCAAACAGAATAAAGAACGTTGTGTACTAGCTAGCGCGATAACAAGCAGAGTGAAACATCACTAGTCATTAGAGGATATCAAATATACATTTGGCTCCTCGAACGTCAGAGCAATTTTGACCCTGGTTGACACAATAGATGTTGATATCTGCAAGCAGGGATCACCTGATGACACCCTTCGTGTCCGGAACACGAAATCAGATGCAAGATAAACTACAAACACTTGATAGGTGGTCACAACAATTAGGGCTAAAAAATGCATATAGGAAAGAACGAACGAACGAACGAACGAAAATCTTTATTTTCAAAGAGTTAAGAATTGGGCACGCAGGTCCGTCTGACATTCTGCCCTTCTTCTCTATTTCCTCTCATACATTCTTTCATTCAACATCACTTATGAAGCACATTTGTGACAACAAAAGAACAATAAGCATTAAAACGCATGAAAAATAATCAATAACAAATGACTCACTGAGGCAATGTTTAACATGGGCATTATAAATACATAAGGAAGGTTTAACGTGCCATACATATGGGAATGTTTTTTGGCTAGTTGTCGTTTGAGATAATTTACCATTATTATTGTCTTTTTGTTTGTTTGTTTTTGTTTATGGGGGTACGTAGTCTGTACTGTGGTAGTGTTCACACAGGTTGCGAATGTATGTATAATGATTGGTGGTGTCTTTGATTTCTTGTGGAAGATTGGTCCACATATGAGCGGCAGAGGATGCTAAGCTTGTTTTATATAAGTCTATTCTAGGTTTAGGGACATGAAGTATATTTAGTCGTTCGCTAAGTCTTGCGTTATATTTAAATAATGACCAAAGGTAGCTTGGAGCATTTTGAAATAGGATTTTGTGAAATAGATATAGTTGTGTGCAGGACATAGATAATGAGAATAAGTTAAGAAAATAAATAATAACCCAATGTCCCTGGGTGACACTTCACTATACGAGTTGAAATCTTACACCTATTCAGATAGCAGTGCAGACACTGATAGCAGACAAGATAGAGATGTTAAGATAAGAATCTCAATGACACGTGGGCCTTTCATAGCAATATAAAACATGAAGAAATCAAAGGAAATTAAACCTAGTACCCAACATTGAGTGTTTACCTCTAAGGTTACATCAGTACTTTTATATATATATCAGATACTCTACTGATGACGAACCAGATTCTCTGTGCTCATCACCTGATTTCCATGCCAGATCACAGGCTCCATACACGAATTTTTATAGTGACTTAGTTGAGGTAAACGCTCCCGAGGAGGCCAGAGGAAACGCTTTTAAGACACTCTGAAGATATCACTGAAATCTTTTGGAGTTCATCACGACACATGGCAGACTGCTGCCAAAGAATGAAATTCATGGCGTACATCATTACACAAGGGTGTAGTCACTTGCGAAGCAAGCAGGACTGCAAGAGCTATGAAAAATAGACTGCACAAAAGAACCACAGCAGGAGATCCCCCTCTTGTAACCTCGAGCATTCGTTGCTCACATTGTCAAAGAACATTTCGAGCCAAACTAGGCCTTGCCAGCAATCTTAGAACTCACGGCTCAAAACTTTCAAGCCCACGGGAGGAAATGAATGATCATAATAATACGTTATGAAAAAACACCATGTATAAGATATATGGAAAATGGCTAACATAATTACTAACACATCACAAACATTCATTAATTCGAGTCTGTACAGAAAATGATTGAAATGGTCTGACAGAATAATTAACGCAGAAGTTGAGAGAACACTAGACAGACTCCAGGGGCTCAAGAGATGGGGGAGGCACGCTGGTGCAGGACGGGACTGTCACGGGATACTGTGAGTTAATGATTCCCTGATAAACTAGTAAGATTAATTACAAGGTATGAGGAGGGTTAACAATCGAGCTTTCTGTCTGGAACGAGGACAACGTGCCGGTCAGTGACCGAAAGGTATATAATTCAGGGACAGGTGTTCGCAGAGGTCATTGCCTGACGATCTTATCGGACGGACACGGGAAACGGGGAGATCGCGTTGTGGAAAAATGAACGGAGACGGCGATCAAAGGATTCGGACGCTTAGAAGTAATAACGTAGGGGAACCCAGGGAAACAGCGAAGGGACGGAGAAGAACGAGCAATTAACAATACGTGAATTCACAGACTTTTGATGTGGGAACTTACGGCAAATTTGATTGTAGATCAAACAAACAACGAAGGATTGGACACTGAGTATAAATGAGTGGAAAACGGGTTTTGAAGCAGTGTGTGTTAAAATACTGGGCCAAGATATTTATGTATCCTGAAATAGTAAAGAAATAATCCCTTGCAATGGGATAGAAGTGCTTATGTGCTGATAGATTTCAATGCTGGGATTTACATAAATTCTATATATAAGGTTCCAATTCACCTCTTGACATATCCAAGAAGATAGAAAAGTACGTCTCTGGTACAGAGAAAGCAGTGTTGATAATAAAGGAAAGAACTTTCACTTTAATCAGGCACTTCACGGGGGCAGAGAAAGTTTAGAAAATAATGGAAATAACGATCATTATAAAAAGGCAGGATGACCCAGAACGGAAAATAATGACACTGTAAATTAATATAAAGACACAAATGAATCATTCATGAAGAGTTGCCATGCGTAAAAAAGGTGTTCATAAAAGAACGGAATACCGTGTGTAGAACGTTTGCAGGACCAATAGACAGTGCTAGACATTAGCTATGTGTTTTCCATGGTGGATTTATTAATTAACGATTAATCAAGGAAAACCCGGTCTAAGCATGAGACTTGCCGTGATAACATTACTTTACGGTGATACAGTGGTGAACAGTTTTTTTCAATAACGGATTTACCTCCAGACTCAAGCTGAACGGAGCATCCAGGGTGAGAACGTTCTAATTATATGTGTGACGTCTTGTTGTATGGCCGTTTATGAAGACTGGAGAAAGCTTACGGCACATACGATTACCCGAGTCATATCTTGCATTCACATTAGCAGACACTACCAACTACATATACACTTTCAATACATACAATTGACATAGTTTTCAACAATAAACATGTTATTAATTGTTGGAGGAAACTGTTGTCAGGGTATGTTATGAAGGATAGAGAGAGAGAGAGAGAGAGAGAGAGAGAGAGAGAGAGAGAGAGAGAGAGAGAGAGAGAGAGAGAGAGAGAGAAAGATATAGTGTATGGAAGACAGAAGGGAGGATTTTAGACAAAAGTCATTCAATAGTTCCAATAGTAGAAGGATATTCAAGGTGTGCTTGTCGAGTCCACTTTCCTCCCGGGACGACAAGTGACAGGAACATACATGACGAAAACATGAGAATAGTTCAAACAGAATGTCCTCTCACTGAAACCCACATGGTAGATGAAATAGAGGTTGACCTAAAACACCAGGGATACGAAATCAATGCAGAAAAGAATTAATGACTTCACTAACAATAGAACATACACATCAACTGATTGCCTAAAACCAAAAGATGGCAAAATCATAATAGAATAAGTTCAGATTTTACATGCGTGGGAAAGACGCGTGCTCTTAAAAATCTAATTTTTGTAGACCTACCTAAAGAATATTTACTGGAACCAAGTAGCAGCAATTAAAATGGGAAATAAAGAGGGTAGTTACAAACAGATAAAGCTAGGAGTAGGACAGGAGTGAGTCTTGTCACGAGATCTCTTTTCCCTATATAGCGAAGTAATAATGAGAGAGAGCAAAGAGATGCCAGGAATACTAGTTGGAGGTTATAATATGAATAATATACGCTATGCAGATGACACAGTATTGGTGGCGGATAAATCAACAGACCTACAACAATTGCTGGATATTGTAGTAACAGAGAGTGCAAGGAAAAGACTCTCCTTGCATAACAAGAAAACAGTAACAATAGTGATATCAAAGAAATTGGTGACACCAAAATGTGACATAGAAATAGAAGGAACAATTCTTAACCAAGTGGACAATTTTCGATACCTAGGGGCATTTATCACATCAGATGGAAAATGTACAACAAAGATTAAGTGCAGAATAGAGAAAGCAAAAACCGCATTTCAGAAAATGAAGTGTATCTTATGCAATAAGTCACTATTACTAAATGTAAGAAAGAGAGTGCTGAAATGCTATGTAGAACCAGTTTTGCTGTATGGCAGTGAATCTTGGAATTTTTCGATGATGATCACATCCCAAGGCTAATGTTTCTTCGGGATTGCAATAAATATAGAATTACATAATTCAGGAGTATATCTATACAACTGAATAAACTGTGGCTTGGGATAGGTCATCATCATCATCAAGTGTTCATTTAGAACAAATCAAGAAGAAATTAGAAGCAACAGAGATGTGGTTCCTGAGACGAATGTTGCGAATTCCTTGGGCTGCCAGAGTAACTAACAACGACTGCCTGAAACAAGCTAATGAAACGAGAACATTATATACAACAATAAGAAAGAGACAAACATCTTTCTTCGGTCATGTGATGAGAAGAGAGGCATTGAAGAACATCGTGACATCTGGAAAGATCGAGAAGAACAGAGGCAGAGGCAGACCAAGAGAAATGATGCTGGATGGATTGAGACGGGGACATGGAGGAATATCAGCAGCAGAGTTGATCCAGAAAACCAAAGATCGAGATCTGTGGAGAGCCATGAACGCCTACGCCAGATGGCAGGGCACTTGATGATGATGATGACCTATCCCACGCCACAATTTATTCAGTTGTATAGATATACTAATAAATTATGTAATTCTATATGTATTGCAATCCCAAAGAAACATTAGCCTTATGATGTGAACATCATCGAAACATTAGCTTAATGGGTCACATCAAGAAGATTTTGCTAAGAATCACCATGCAAAGAGTTTGGAAGAAAATACAACCGAAATAAGAGAGGAACAAAGTGGGTTCGTAGAAGGAACGGATACAGTAAATACTGTGTATACGCTGAGAACATTAATTGACGATCTATAGACGTAAATAAAGACCAAAGTATTTGCTTTATGACTACACATCGGCTTTCGATAAAGTATGACATGTCAACATGATGAAGATGCTTGCAGAGCTACAAATTAATGGGAAAGCTTAGACTTGTAAAAAACATATACTGGAATCACCAAGCTGCCATAAAGATTGATAATGAAGTAGGTCAATATCTGCCCATTAAGAGAGGTTTGCGACAGGGATGTATAATGTCCCCAGATATTTTTTCTCTATAGTGTGAACATATTTTTTTTTTTTAGAAAATTAGAAGATGAATCAAATTGGGGACGTAACATCAATAACATTAAGATATGCGGATGACACAGTATTCATTGCAGACAATGAGCAGGATCTGCAACATTTTGTAGATGCAGTTGTTGCACACAATGAACAACTTGGTTTAGAATTAAATTGTATGAAGACAGATTATGGTCGTCACTATGAAGAAGGAAAGACCACAGTGTAATATGCATGTAAATGTGAATATTTTTTAAAAAAGTGAATCGGCAAAACCGTCTCCTAAAAAGTCATTACATCTGATGGGAGGTGCCTTGAAGGGATTAGAACAAGAAACGACATGGCAAAGGTAGCCTTTCGCAAGATGGAAAACATACTGACCAATAAACATATGTGAATTGCAACGTGAAAAAGAGTATTAAACTGCTACATAGAACCTGTACTTTTGTAAGGATGTGAAGCGTGGACAATGAGCAGACAAGCAGAAAAACATCTAATTTCTGTGGAAATGTGGTTTCTGAGGAAAATGCAAAGAATACAATGGACAGACATAAAAGCGAATGACCAATTCATACAAGAAGCAATGAAAACCATAAACTGATTATAGACATTAGACATAAACAATAAGAATGTTTAGAAGAAATAAATTGGAGAACCTGGTGACAACTGGCAAGATTGAGTGGAAGAGAACAAGGGAAAGGCAGAGAAGTAAATACCAGGGATGGCTTGACCACGTGGTATGGTCGAGACAAGAACACATAGCTGATGCACGACTCTGTTGCTCGTGTAAGATGGCGAAATATTAACGCCCATGCTTATCGGCATGGCACATAATGATGATGAAAGCACGGAGAAGAGAATTAAAGAGAGATTAATAATACGAAAGGACACGGAGCAAACTATAGGTGATAGTTAAGGATAGGATGGTATTTCGTGAGTTGATTAGAGACCTACTCTCCATTTTGGGATAAAGGACAAGAAAGATGAGAAAAAGACAGTAGATTATTATTATGTTAAATCCTGCCTTGGGGAGTCCAATAGTATAGAGACGTGATATATTTGTGTGTGCGTGTGAGCTTATGGTGTGTGTGTGAGAGAGAGAGAGAGAGAAAGAGAGAGAGAGAGAGAGAGTGTGTCCTGATGGATAGATACATTATTCTGTAATTATTTACCTTTTGGCACATAATTGGCACTTAACATGTCTTGGCTTCCTTACGTACTTTAAAACAGTAGCAATTAAATATCATCATCATTACATATGATTTAAGCTCTTGAACTATTCTTCAAGGTTCCTGATATTTTCAGTTCACAGTTCGCTCTCTTTACTCTTTGAATGCTTGCATTGGTAAATCAGTGTATATCAGTTCTATAAATGTTCATTTTTGTGTCTACCCATTTCTATGTTTGGTGATTTGCTTTCTAGTATTCTCCGTGGTGTGTCGTAATGTCTTAGAATGCGACCAGGCTATGAGCGTGGTTTATTTGTATATAACTTTTAGAACCATGTCATCTGTCATTGCCATAAAAACTGTCATTTACTGCCAATATAGTACCTTGAGATGTCTGGCAGAGGGGTCTTTGAGCCTAAGGAATTAAGGCCGCCTGGCTAGTGCAGTCGCCGCGAACTGTTAGGTTAGGATTTTCTTTTTGCCCCGGACAGAAAAAACATCTCACACCTAACCGAGGGATCGAACCCGTGTCTCCCGAAGGGAAGTCCAGCGTTCTAGCCACTCGGCCAGCCGCCCCTCTAGCCTGTCATATTCTTTTATAAATTAAATTTATAGATGAGTGGTGTGACATAGAAAATGATAACAATATTTTGATAGAAAACAAAGAAATAACATAAACAAATCCATTGCAGGCGAAGGTTTAGCAGAACTTGTCGAGACACGAACAAATAATACTATTTCCGTTGATGACGCTTCAGTATAGAATTGTGGGTCACTTGTTCCATTCATTCCAAATGGGAACTAACCAGATTTGCAAATGACTTCAGTCTAAAACGACGGTCGAACGCAGCCTTCAAGCATGCGTTATTTACACTAATTGAGGTCTCAGAAATTGTTCTCTATTATTACATTCCATAACAATTCTTATTATATTCTTATTATGAAATTATATTCTTCGCTGAGATCTTACCACGTAATATCTGAATCCTGTTTAGACGTTTGAGAGAAAACAGAGAAAAAGAAGATCTGGATCTTGCGGTCTAAACGTTGGTGTGTCTCTAGCTTTCAAAATTTATGTTTTCTCTTGTATACTCTTATGTCTGCTTCTTTTCTCATTATCTTCTGTGAGGCTCAGAGAAATGGATGACTAGACTAGAAAATATGCCACAAAGAAATCCACCAGTATGATTACATGAAGAACACTCAACATCTCAGAGTAAAAGTGAAGATACAAGGGAAGAACGTCTTTCTGCATGTTGTTAAAAAGTGAGGGTTATTTCACACCCAGGAGAATCCCTAGCAGCATTTCTTGCAAACTTTAAGATATGAGGGGGCTTCAAATGAAAACCTTAAATGTTTGTTTTTTGATGAATGAATATATTCTGATAAGGTAAAGAACAAATGTATAATTTTACGATGTAATCACCACAACGCTCAATGCAACTCTTCGAGCGCCGGTAAAGTTAGTTAGTTAGTTAGTTAGTCACAGTTCCAACTTCACGGCACGGGTAGGTCCCCATATTGCTCAGTTCCTGTGCCAGTGAATATCACAAAATGCTCCTCACTGCCCCATGTGAGCAATGGAATAGACAGGAGTGTCGGCAAGCCAACAGCCCGCACAGGTACACTGTGCATAATGCCGCCGCCAGAATGCCAACACAAAAGTCCTCCACGAAAAATACAGTTTATCGTCGACGAAAACAGCAGTCACCAGAAAGACTTCATTGACCGGGGTTTTATCCCATATGGCTCGGTCTCTTTCTGCAGGGCGACCCACCGAAAGCGCCGCACAAAGCACGAACTCCGTAGCTACAGTGACGACTCCCAGGAGTCTCCTGAAAAATGCACTCGTGAGCTGAAAAGGCAAACCAGTCAATCCAGCAACAGCCGGCCGTCATCGTTCCGAACATGCAGTTCACGTGAAAAACAACCGCGGACAGATGTAAAAGCATTCCACGCGAAATTCACAGCTCACAGTGTCGCGCCACGCACTCACTCAGTAGCAGGGCGACGGAACCATAACCTCCTTAGTCGCCTCTTATGACGTGCATAGTAGGCAACAGTGTTACTATTCTTTGCTCCCCCGTATGGGCCCCGGCAACATACGGGCGTAAAAGTGCCGGTAAAGTGCTTGGATTTATGTAGAAAAATCGACTCTGAGGTAACTACAAGATGTGCCTTACCCGGTCGTGAACTGTCTGTAGCAGAAGTCTCTCCGTTTTGAAATTTCCAACTGTACTCATACACTTGCTGGACTGAAAGGCATGCATCACAATACTGGACCTTCATTCGCTGATGAACTCATATAGGTTTTACCCCTTCACTGATCAAAAACAGATAACAAAACGTTGCTCCACTTTGGTGCATGTCACAAGTGGGGCGGTCATCTTTAAACTGTCCTTATGACGTCACCGTGTTAGTCTGCACTGTGATGTCACATGCTTAACCCTCTTGACATCCTTAGCAACAATATAAGCAGGTTACAAGACAATGCCATGGTTATTGTAATTTCTATCAAACTTTTAAGGTTTTTATGTGAAGCCCCCTCGTTATTTTAGGATAGCTACAACTATTAACTCTTGCTTCTGATACCATTTACTGGACTTTTCTCCCAAGTTGATGCCAAATATGTTTATGCTAGGTTCCCGCGCAGAAACGCGATGCTATCATCTTTTTGTATAATCTGTTTAAAATAAATCACTTTATCGATTTCCCTCATTAGAACGATTTAATCGCCACGATTGTGACAAGAGGTCATATTTGCTAGCTTTTATCCAGGACGGCAAAAATCAATTAGATCTTTGTTAGCTATTCAAATATAACAAATACAGACATTTCCATTATGTATCTGGCCTTTATCCTCAACGTTTACTACAGCCAAATAAATATGTCAGGACGGATAGATAGTACAGCAGTAGAATGAGTGTCTTTTGTCTTGGACGATTCCAGACTTGTACAATGTCAAGACGCTCTAAGATCCTGGTGTGGAGTATCAAGTTGTATGCGTGCGTGATGCGTGTGTGAGTTCGGATGAGTGTATGTTGTGTGTATGAGAGAGAAAGAGAGAGAAAGAGAGAGCGAGAGAGAGAGCGAGAGAGAGAGAGAGAGAGAGAGAGAGAGAGAGAGGTGGGGAAGAGCAAGGGAGAGTGTGTGTTGAGTCTGTGCATAAATTGGTAGATAAATGATTCTGCGGTTATTTCCACTTCAGCACCGACTATTGGCACTTAACATGTGCTGTCTTGTATACCCAATGCCTGGATGATGACAGTCGTTAAGATTATCTTCTGGATGTTTTACTGATGCTGGGTAGCTAGGTAATGTAGCGGCTAGACGCTTGACTGGCGCAGAGGTGGTCTTGAGTTCGATCCGCATCGCAGCGAGTTCGATATTTTTTTTAAAAATTGACCTGGATTCCCAGGTTGACCTGGCCTAAAATGGTTACAAGGAAATATTTTAAAAAGTAAAGGCGGCTGTGGTGATACCGACCACGTCACCAAGTAAGTGCCGTAGGTTTATAAATCAAAATATGTTTAGTGTAGCGTACATAAAAGGTATCTCTGCTTTTGCCTTGCCTGCAGTTACGTATTGAGGGGAGTTACAAATATGTTCTCTTTCAGTGTCCTTTGAGGTACATAATCTTCTTCCTCCTCCTACTCCTCCTTCTGCCTCTACCGCTGCTGCTTCTCCTTCTATTACTACGAATACAATTACTACTACATCTGCAACTATAACAACAACAACTACTACTACTACTACTGCTACCACTGCTACTACTACTACTACTATTACTACTACTACTACTACTACCACTACTACTACTACTACTACTACTACTACTACTACTGCCACTACTACTATTACTACTACTACTACTACTACTACTATAACTACTACTACTACTACTACTACTACTACTACTACTACTATTACTGTTACTACTACTACTACTACTACTTCTACTACTACTACTATTACTGTTACTACTACTACTACTACTACTACTACTTCCACTACTACTACAACTACTACTACTACTACTACTACTACTACTACTACTACTACTACTACTACTACTACTACTACTGTAACTACTACTACTACTACTACTACTACTACTACTACTATTACTGTTACTACTACTACTACTACTACTACTACTACTACTACTACTACTTCTACTACTACTACAACTACTACTACTACTACTACTACTACTACTACTACTACTGTAGCTACTGCTTCTGCCCTTATTCCCCATTGGCGCATAAATCCTCAACTAACTCTATGGTTGGTGGGATTTTGCAACAAAATTGTTCTACGAGATGGAGAAGCCAGTCCACACGAACAACCCATCAGTGGCCTGTTACAGCAAGCATGGACAGTTACGGTGTTAAAATTTGTATATTACCCTATGTTCCCCCTTTAACACGCGTGCATACAGGTACCTGGCCATTGTAGAGAATTCGTGATGTTAACTAGAGCTACGTCTTCCTTGTGCTCAATGCTGCAGCTACTCTTCAGCGGGTTTGTCAGGCATCACTTTCATATAAGGACGGAACACATTGCTCTCTCTCTCTCTCTCTCTCTCTCTCTCTCTCTCTCTCTCTCTCTCTCTCACTCTCTCGCTCTCTCTGTGTATCTATCCTCCTCTCTGTCTTGTTTCTCTCTCTCTCTCTATCGCTCTCTCTCTCTCTATCACTGGCAGCAAATACCTCCCTGCAAATCTGCAACTTAAATAATCAAACATAACAAGAAACCCATTGCCTAGTTCTTTACTTAGAAAGTTAAACAAATGATGTAAACCATTGTGTTCTGTATAATTAACTGCATATTTCCGAAGTCCAGAGGCAGACAAAGACCAGGTATAGATTAATTATCATGTTGGAATTTCTATTTCTCCTAGTTGAAAGAACACTGGAAGCATGTTTATACACGCTATGATAGTGAAAGACCACAAAATCTACTTATATACACACACACGTGTTTGCTGTTAGCCTTGGTGAAAGGAAGTTTCAATTATTCTATGCTGGGGAATGCAAGTCCCGAAACATAAGAAGCAGTGGCTCAGATTTAATTGACAAGCAATGACAAAGATTATTTTCCCTCGGAAACTAGAAGATGCAATTTTAAATTTTCATAGTAACTGAAAATCATAAAGTAATATTTCCAGAAAAGCCCACATGTAACAGTGAAAGCTGATAATGTGTGAGATAGAGTTAATGGAACTGATGTCGTCTTCACATTGGTGCACATTATCATGTAAATAATATATAGTCGACACGGAAAACCACGATTCTTGAAATGTGTTGCCTGAGATGTTAAGACGCCAAGCCTATTTACGGATTCAGAAAGAGAAGGACACGGATTAACTTGATACACCGTGCGATCCTTTTTATATATAAGAATTTTACAACGTCTCAAATACCTTCGCAATTTAATCTCATCTTCTTATCTCATCATGTTCCTCTTGTACCTTGCGGTGTCGAGGTGAAGTATAAACATCGTAAGAGTGCCCGATTATGGGCTTCATATATCGATATTCCCATGGACTCTGCTATTCCCTCCGTCCAACGTTTACGTGGTCGGCCTCTTCCTCTCTTTCCATCTGGTTTGTACATCATTGCTTGTTGTGGTATGCTGTTACATGGTAACCTACTTGTATGGCCAAACCATTTGACTTGCTGCTTTCTAATAAAATCTAGTGCTGCTTTAACACACACTTTAGTCCTGATTTCTTCATTTCTGATCTTATCTCTTCTTGATACGTTGAGTATTCTTCTCAGGAACCTCATTTCTGTTGTTGTGATTTTTCTTTTCTCTTTTTCTATCATTGTCCCGGTTTGGCATTGATAGCATAGAGTTGGTAGGAAGATTGTGTTGTAAAGTGCTTTCTTAGTAGTTATTAATACATGTTTGTTTTTTAGTATAGGTTCCATTTGTCCAATGAGTTGATTTGGCTTATTGCACCTATTTTCGATCTCGTCTTCTGATCTGACATTTGGTGATATTATACTTCCTAGGTACTTGAAACTCTTTACTTGTTTCAAGGGATGTTCGTTTAGGTGAATTGTTGTTGTTTGTTCTTCTTTAGTTATAGTCATACCTCTGTTTTACTTGTGCTAATTTTCATGTTATGTTCCCTACATATGTCGTTTAGACTATACATGTGGTCTTGTAATTCAGCTTCTGATTTTGCTATTACTGCTTGGTCGTCCGCAAACAGGGGTTCTCTAATGGTTAGATTTGCAGATGGTTCTTCTTCTGTGTTCTCGTCATGTGGCATTCTTGCTGTCTCTGCTTGGTTGGTTTCTTTACATATGTTGTCTATATATGTTATGAACAAGAGAGAGTACAGGACACAACCTTGTCGTACTCCAGATCTTGCGGTGAAGAGTTCTGAGTGTCCTCCAGTTGCTCTCACTATGCATTCACTGTTGTTGTATAAACGTCTACATAGGTTTGTTAGATGTGTACTCACTCCATATTGTTTAAGGATGTCCCACAGCATGTTTCTATCTACTCTATCGAATGCCTTTTCTTGGTCGACAAAGGCTAAGTAGAGTGTTTCATTAATTCGATTGCTTTTTCTATAAGTTGTCTAAGAGCAAAAATGGCATCTGTGCATCCTTTGTTTTTCCTACATCCAAGTTGTGTTTCGCTTAGCTGGGGTTTTAAAGTAGTTCGTAATCTTTTTTCAAGAATTTTGCAAATTATTTTCCCAGTATGACTCAACAGTGAAATGCCTCTGTATTGTGTGCAGTCTCTTTTCCTTCCTTTGTTTTTCCAAATTGAAATAATTATGGCGTTTCCCCGGTCTCGTGGTGTCTGTTGTTCTACCCAAACATGGTTGAATAGTCAATGAAGCCAAGCTGTTCCTACTTCTCTTGCTGCTTTAATTAATTCATCTGTCCCGGTGATTTGTTCAGTGGGGCTAATCTGATGGCTTCTATAATTTCTTCTGTTAGTATGTCTGGTTCTAGTTTTTCGGTGACATCTGTGTAGGTCTCTTGAGTTCCTGTGAGATCTGTTGAGAAGTTGTTCGAAATACTGCTTCCATCTTATTAGGATTTGTTTTTGTTCACTTATTGGTTCTCCATATTCGCTGTTAATTATTTCAGTTGGGTCAAGGGGCTCTCCTCTGGTTCGCATTGCACTTATCTTTTTGTAGAAGTTTCTAGTTGCCTCCTTGTAGTTTTTATTTTAATATAAGTTCATATATCGTTCTCCTTGCTTTAAAACGTAATATCTATGTCAACAGTTATTTTGTGTGTGTGTGTGTGTGTGTGTGTGTGTGTGTGTGTGTTGCATATCCCTTACTGTGCGTTGCAGTCAACATCAGCATTTTCAGCTGCTGATGATGTACTAGGCAAGTTGTTACGTTGAGTAGTTTGCCATTGTTTTCTGAACGACCGGCTCACATACCCCCGTAAGTTACCAGCGCGGCGCGAACCGCTGCCGATTCTCGAAGCTGCTGATTTCCGCAAATGGATATACAGGATTACGAACAATGTCGCTAACCGCATGGTCAGGGAGACGGTAACAGTTGTTAGTTCGATTATAAATTTGGATAATCATCAATGAATTTTGATTGTTATAGCGACACTGGAATGCACTTGATGTGATTCACGATGACGTTGGTCCACTCCGTATTATGAATGTATCTTCGCTGGTTGGACATCAGTCAGCCTATCGACTGTGTCCATCTGGTCATTAACTTCTCGTGGTTACCTGAATTGTACTCACCTCATGATTCGTGAGGTCATAAAAGAGGTCAAGGTCAAAACAACATTTTTGACAATAACTCGTGACATGTTCATGATAATACCGTGGAACTTACCGAATACAAAACTTTCTGACCATATTATTGCATGCCTATAAAAGATTAATGCTCTTTGAATAAATTCAGTAGAAAATGCAAAGCGCAAGTATGGCTCAGCTTACTACAGAACAACCGCTCATCATCATTGGAAGTTTACAGGCTGGATAGTCACAAAGTGTAGTAGCCAGAAAATTTAATGTGGTTAGAAGCACCATTAGTCACCTTTGGAGGCGATTTCAAGAAATTGGCTTAGCGATAGACCGGCCGCGCAGTGGTAGACCCAGAAACACAACTGCTACGAAAGACCACTTCATACGTCTGTGTCACCTTTGGAATCGATTTGTATCTGCGTCCTCCACATTCCAGCCAATACCAGGAGCTAGTTGAATTTCAGATCAAACGGTCAGGAACAGGCTGCACGACGCTGGTCTTTGGGGTAGAAGATCCTACAGAGGTCCTGTTCTTACGGACCGGCTTCCCCAGAACCTACTGCAGTGGGTGAATCAGCATCGTCAATAAAATGTTGATACAAGTTTGCAATTGAAACTGCAATAATGTTGCGTTTTTTTAAACATTATATAAGAGAATTTCTGATAGGAAGAATCATTTCTTGGGTCCAATTGAGTTCGTCTTATCAGGTTTGCACTGTATTTGGTAGAGTGTACACAAAAGGCCTGAATATACACCGAAGCCTTTGCATAGTGTGGATGGCGTTCTCCACTTGAATTCTCCATAGTCTAGAGATTTAGTGACTAAAAACTAAACTAAACTGAAGTTAGGCTATCACTGTATGATTTAAGTGGGACCGGCAGGCTTCGACGCCTGCAGTCGCCGTTTGATGCGGGCGGGAAAGACTGGTCACTTATTATTCCTATTACAAAGGCTTTAAAAAATGTCCTAGACCTAACACTTCACAAAACCACCGCAGGTTTTTTTTTTATTTAAAAATTATATCTGGAGATCGAGATAAACACATATTTTAATAATAATTTTTAATCACAAATTGAGAAATAAGGAACAAAGTAAAAAGTAAACGGTAGAAAATTAAATGTACAAAGGTGTGAAAATTTACATATAGGCTGGAAATCTAACCTTATATATGATGCTATAGTCGTTTTTAAAAGAATGCGTAAACTGTCTAGCCGCAGAAGTTGACACAAGTTTTATAAATCGTACTAAAGACCAACCTGTAGGTCCTAAATTTATGATAAATATTATTCCTACAAGTTATTGCAACAAATTGCCATCAGTATTTTTCTAAGTTTTTGAATAATGACTAAATTTCAAAAGAACCCGTGTGTATTCTATGCTTGTTAAATATCACTTTCTCTCTCTCTCTCTTCTCCCCCCCCCCCCCCCCCTCTCTCTCTCTCTCTCTTCTCCCCCCTCTCTCTCTCTCTCTCTCTCTCTCTCTCTCTCTCTCTCTCTCTCTCTCGCTCTCAACAGTTGAGAATATTTACGAGTAGCGTGATATTCACCCATAGCTTCATCTTAATTATGTGCCGTGCCGCCCGGCGTACACAGTTATCGTTCGCCATCTCACACGATCAACAGCCTTGGATTACGCCTGTCTTCTTGTCCCATTCATACCATGTTATCCATCCACGTATTCATCTTCCCTTTTGTTCTTTCCCTTGTTCTTTTTCCATTCTATTTCTACATATGCCACTAACCTTGCAAGTCTATGTCTCCCCACAATATACCCAAAACATCATTGGCACTGATCTGGCAAAGTGCAATAGAATCGAAAGGCTCCCGGTATTAAATGTGTGCGGTGCGTAAATCCTTGGTTAGTGAGAATGCCTAGAGAAACAACCAAATTAATTCTCCTGGAATAAGTTTATCGGTAGTAATTAAGTTAGATTTATGATGGCGGTGCATGTTCATAGCACTTCATGCCAAACTTAAAGCTAACCTGACGAGGCATGGATAATTACGCTATATTTGGAATAAACTGTGAGCTGTTTAAATATTGCGCAAGAAACAATAAACCTTAGCTCTCGTTAATTATGCTAACATCAGCGATAACAACACGCAATCAGCAGGTCAGCATCGCTGAGTGGATAATAACTCTCGCTCGTTCTTGAACATCCCGTGTGCTGATGCCGAAGTAGGAAGTTCAACCCCTACACCGGTCGGTTGCACTAAAATGTTGACTTGGGGGAGTAAATTATAATTACCCCAGAATTCGGAATGAGTTCGACTCATGGCAATGGACACTTGTTATAGGGAAAGCAAATCTACACACGAAAATCAGTCAAATGCTACTAGAAGTAGCAGTCCATATATGGACATGAAATGAGTGGAACTTGGACAATGTTCAGCCAAGCAATCTCCAGACATCGGTCTTTAACCTAATACATTGACAAAGTAGATTCCTAATACATGCAAAGATCCTCACATTTTCAGTTATAGTTCAGTAAACAATATGTCCGTATCCATCTCTTTTTCATCATCATCATTATAATCATCAACATCAGTATAATCATAATAACTATCCTCCCCCTTCTCCCTGTAGTACCGAGTGTTTGTAAAGTCTCACTACACTTTGTATGTATAACACATTTAAAAAAATGAAATACATGATGTCCTCAAAGAATGTCAATAGTCCATCGTGAAGCAATATGCAGCGAATGGCTGTCGCCTGCTGGTGTAATTCTTTGCACTCCAAGCAGAATGATGTTATCAACGGAAGAAAGAATTGTTGTTTGCTTGAACAAATATTTCGAAATGGTGGTCGATACACATGGTTTTGTTCAAAGATTTATAGCACGATTTCTTGATAAACAACCTGACGGTTAGAAATTTGTTGAATAAGTTTCTTGCTACGGGAAATGTGGAAGATGCTCCGCGATCTGGTAGTCCTGCTGTGTCTGAACAAAAATGTCTGGATATTCAAGACAGAATTCTGAAAAGTGCAAACACGTCCTTAAGGAAAATGTCGCAACAAATGAACGTATCAGTGAGCACAGTGCACACAATTCAAAATGAAACAAATAACGAACTGTCAACATTATGTTAATAAAGTGGTGGACGGCAGTGAATAAGTTAAACAACGATAACATTTTTATGAATGCAGGATTTCTGTTGTGTCTGAAATAAAAGAGTGTGATAAACAATCCTGAGTTAACTATTCTACATGGTTTCAAGCATTGTTAGCTAATGAAGAGTCAATTCTCCATGTACCATTCTTCTCTGATGAGGCATGGTTTCAAGCATTGTTAGCTAATGAAGAGTCAATTCTCCATGTACCATTCTTCTCTGATGAGGCATGGTTTCAAGCATTGTTAGCTAATGAAGAGTCAATTCTCCATGTACCATTCTTCTCTGATGAGACATGGTTTCAAGCATTGTTAGCTAATGAAGAGTCAATTCTCCATGTACCATTCTTCTCTGATGAGGCATGGTTTCATCTATCTCATTCATTCAGTAGCATGTCCTTTGCAGAACCTCGCTCCCATAACAACCTTCCGGAAAACCTCTCGATCATAAGCAAGATGTCCCGCGTCTGATACACCCATCTGGAGATCATCCGCCACACCCTGCACCTATCTTCTCTTTGACCTTCCTCTTCCTCTCTTCAAGTGACCAAAATATTTCAATTTTCTTTGTTTTATCGTCTTTAATAGCCAACCTTCTTCAATATTCAGCTCTTGAAGTATGGAAGCATTTGTTCTTTTCTTTACCCAAGATATTGTTAGACCTCGTCTATAACATTTATATTCAAAGGCATTTATGCGCTGTTCAGCTTGTTTAGTAAGTGTCCAGGTCTTACAGGCGTATGTTGCAATGGGAAAGATGCATGTTCTTAAAAATTTAATTTTTGTAGTTCTGTCTGTTCCATTCCATAATTTATTCAGTTGTTTTAGTCTTTGAAGAGCAATTGATGGTTGTCGTTTA
Organism: Cepaea nemoralis; assembly: GCA_014155875.1. Lineage (NCBI taxonomy): Eukaryota > Metazoa > Mollusca > Gastropoda > Stylommatophora > Helicidae > Cepaea > Cepaea nemoralis. The sequence continues at coordinate 285,710 of JACEFZ010017945.1, read as the reverse complement.
ATTGCTATCTATCTCAATACGGTAATAATAAAAATAATCGTATTTGGAGTACTTTAAATCCTAATGCATTTCATGAAGCGCCTCTACACGATGTGAAAACTGAAGTATGGAGTGCCATCAGTAGAAAACATTTTATTGGAAGAATTTTCTTCAATAACACTATAAATGCCGATCGGTACCGTACTGATATTCTGGAACCTTTTTAGAACATCCGAATAAACGTGAAATTGATGAAGCGTGGTTCCAACGAGATGGTGCAATTGCACACACACCTAGAGCATCACTGTGTTATTTGGAAGAAATTTTCGTAAATCGCATAATATCACGTGGAATTTGGCCTGCTTGTTCGCTAGACCTAACTCCATTAGATTATTAGCTATAGGTGTCAGGATCTTCTATTAGGCTCGTTGGCTAACACATGTGAGACAGTACAGTATAACGTGATTCGACGTAAGACACAGCAACACAAGTTCTATGGATTTATTGCCACATTAAATACATAACGATAATTACAGCAATGTACAACATATAACTCACAACCACATTACAGCTCATAGGTCTGGCGCTCAAGATATCAGTCGTTCAGCTTACAACCACGGAGATTCACACAAACGCCTTGCTCTCGACACACACGTCCGTTCAGAGTCCTGTCCCAGCTTGGTCTCAGATTATCACACACACTGCCCACTGCCTCTCGTGGGGTCACGTGGCTTTGCGTGCGTCTGTCGTCAGCGCTGGTCGCGTGTCAGGTAAGAATCTCGCCAGCCGACAACTCTTGTCCGCCGGGTGCCGTAACGATGTCGCTGCGTAGCTAGGCTCTGACAATAGGGTTTCTTGAAAGGAAATTTTTACAAAAATAATGTACATAAACTTGAGGACCCGAAAGAAGCAATCATAATTAGAATTCAAGAACAGACACGTTGCCGAAGGTATTTGACAATATGAAGAGACGTGTACAGGCATGTCTTCAAGCCGGTGGTGGACATTTCCAACACATTTTATAATGAATACTTCATTGGTACTTTCCAGCTTCCATAAAACAGCGTTAGACCATAGCAGTGACTGCTGTAACTAATTTGTAATACTTGCTTGCTTGCTTGTGTTCGTTGGCTTGAGCTCCAACGCGAAGTCCTGTATGTCGGATGAAGGCATCCTGTTGTCCAACATCAGTGTGATGTCATACAGGACCTGAGTTTTGCGTGATTGTCCGTTGTCCCATGTCTGGCTTATTGGTGTGCAGACTGGTGGTTCCTCGCCGTACAGGCAGACACTTCGGAGGAACTAATTTGTAATAAATTGTAAGCACATTTTTATGACGTCATGTACTTCATTTTTTTCAAATTTGTTCTACATATATAGAGTAGTGTTACTTTACAAACACCCTGTATAATCTAAATGTCATTTCGCTGTGTCGTGTATAATTATTTTCATTGTAATTTTTATTTCCCCGCTATGATTTACATTTGTCATAGTTAAGTTCGTTGTAAGGTATGTACTTTGTGTCTAAGATTAGTATCTCTCACTTTTTTGCAAGAGTTACACATACCTAGCTGTTTTCATTTCCTGCTGTTATATCCTTCCAAAGCCGCTACTTTTATTATATATTATTTAATTGTGCGTAAAAAGACCAGGACTTTAACTATATATAGATAATGGAACAACCAGAGTCATTGCATAATTTTTAAAACATACTTTATTTCTATTTACAATCATTCTATCTACATAACTATTTAACTAACCAGTTGTCTCCGTAGCAACCTACGCCATTACCCACTTACCTGCCTGCTTGTCTTACCTGCCTCTATTACTGCTGGCATTTATAAAATCTTGTTCTGACGTCGTTTCATGCCACGATTTGAGACGGCCCATCGTGGTTCATCCCACCAGGTTCTCTTCGGCTTCCATTAATCAATGTTATGTAATTCAAAGGGTACCATCTCAGTTAATATTTAAACCTTTTACTACAGACACCTTGCCGTCTGGACAGACGATAGTTTGTAAAATGGATTTATATCGCTCTATAGCACAATACCTGGGCTGGATTTAGAGACCGTGTCTTGCCCATGCAGCATGATCCCTCTCTCGGCCTGCCTAGTTTACTCCAGAGGAAAGATAACATCAATACGGCTGAAACGAGACAAGCTGCAGAAACTGTCGGATCAGCAAAGCAACGCTGTAACTGTCCACCCCTGTCTGCGCTTCCACCCTAGACTAATAGCGGACCAAGGCTTAGGGCCTTGTCTGCCCTGCCATGACATTTAGTCTTTAGGTTGCATTCCCACGCACCAGAATAATGCTTGTACCCTCCCAATCGCGTTCCTCCGCCGGAAGCCGTTGAAACTATGTAGGGTGTCGGGTTTGGTGAGCGCCGCCCAACATTCGACGCTAACATAAAGCAGGTAGTACCGTCTACTTTTATACGAAAGCTCAATCATGTTTGACTCAATCAATCAATCAATCATGTGCCATGCCGGAAAGCGTGGGCGGTCATGATTCGCCATTTCACTCGATCACCAGAGTCGACTATGACTATGACTGACCAAATCATTTTACCAGAGTAGAATAACAGATGAAGACAGATATCATAAAATACTATAACTGAGAATATTCACCCACACCTGAAGAGAGCAACTGCTCTACATAGAGCCTAAGCTGTTGCTATTATTACAAATTCTATGTCAACTTGTTCATACTGTATTCTCACCAACTGTACTTGTTTGCTCTACATGGAGCTAGTATTACTGATTATACGTCGAATTGTTCCTACTGTATTCTCACCAACTGTACTTGTTTGCTCTACATGGAGCTAGTATTACTGATTATACGTCAAATTGTTCCTACTGTATTTTCACCAACTGTACTTGTTTGCTCTACATGGAGCTAGTATTACTGATTATACGTCAAATTGTTCCTGCTGTATTCTCACGAACTGTACTTGTTGGCTCTACATGGAGCTAGTATTACTGATTATACGTCAACTTGTTCCTGCTGTATTCTCACGAACTGTACTTGTTTGCTCTACATGGAGCTAGTATTACTGATTATACGTCAAATTGTTCCTACTGTACTCTCACCAACTGTACTTGTTTGCTCTACATGGACCTAGTATTACTGATTATACGTCAAATTGTTCCTACTGTATTCTCACGAACTGTACTTGTTGGCTCTACATGGAGCTAGTATTACTGATTATACGTCAACTTGTTCCTGCTGTATTCTCACCAACTGTACATGTTTGCTCTACATGGAGCTAGTATTACTGATTATACGTCAACTTGTTCCTACTGTATTCTCACCAACTGTACATGTTTGCTCTACATGGAGCTAGTATTACTGATTATACGTCAACTTGTTCCTACTGTATTCTCACCAACTGTACATGTTTGCTCTACATGGAGCTAGTATTACTGATTATACGTCAACTTGTTCCTACTGTATTCTCACCAACTGTACTTGTTGGCTCTACATGGAGCTAGTATTACTGATTATACGTCAACTTGTTCCTACTGTATTCTCACCAACTGTACTTGTTGGCTCTACATGGAGCTAGTATTACTGATTATACGTCAACTTGTTCCTGCTGTATTCTCACCAACTGTACATGTTTGCTCTACATGGAGCCTTAATATTGCTATTGTTACTGATTCTACATCAAATTTTTACTACTGCATTCTCACCAATTGTACTTGTTTGCACTACAGGGAACGTAAATTGCTGCTATTGTTATTGATTCTGCGTCAGATTGTTCCTACTGTAGCCTCACCAACTGTAAGTGTTCTTTGCCATTTAGTTTATTTCTTCCTCTCCTTCGTAACTCTTTCGAGGGCTGTAAGTCATATCTAGTTAATCGCCTCACAGATCAGTATGTACGACTTCGACACGCATCTATGTCAGATGTGCGCTTCGTCTAGACCAGTGGTTTTATACCGGCGGAGAATCCCCCCCCCCCCCCCCAGGAGGGAATTTTAGTGTTTCTGGGTGGGGGAGGAGGGGGGAGTTAAGATTATTTCATGATCGCGTTACTACAAGAACCGATTACTTGATATTGTTTTTCCCTCCATACTTTACGGTTCTGTACTTGTCGCTCTTCTGAAATTTATTTTATAACGTAAATAGACCCACAAATCACGTTTTATGGAGACGTCTAGACTTTTTATAGTATGATTTATTAAGTTTAGCTTCCATTTTTACGTATACTGTGTAGGGGCGGGGGATTTATATTGAGAAGGGGGAGGGGGGAGTGACGTTCTTAAAGTATGGTGAAGTCGTGCATGGGTCAGAAAAGGTTGAGAACCACTGGTCTAGACAGATCCCGTCCAAGGTAACGGGCACAGTCTGCTTGTGGGCAAGTTTCATTTATCGAGAAATGTTCCAGGGCGGCTGCCTTACGGCCTACACTTTGCGATTTCCAACTGCCTTGAGATTTGTTAACGTCCACAACTTGTACACGGCACTTCCTGATTTTCACACTTATCTGAAAAGGCTAGGCATCCCATCTCACTACCCAAGACATCAGAGGGTTGTGCGATATCATTAGATGCCAATAGTTCTTGGAAAACTTCCCAACCTTGTGCAGGCATCGAACTAAGAACCTTCTGAACCTAAGACGGACACCGAACCTCCCGGCCGCAATTCCCCCATTGAGTTTATTTGAACCTGTTGTTGCAGTCTTCTTTATTAGAAATATCCTGGTACCAGATCTAATGTTTTTTCTGTCATCTACATTTTTATATTCTTCCCTTCTCACCAGTGTTACACTCGTGATGCTTTCAACAAGACAGCTGTTTTTTTTTTCTATATTAATTCCCATTTTGTCTGAATATTCTCCATTCCTTTCTCGTGTCTTCCTACGAGTAGAGATCGATATACTTGTATCCTTTCTTTCGGCAAACAGACCCATCTTCAAGCAGGACTCCATGTCACATTCCTTCACAATTGTCATATTTCGAATCTTCCCGAAGTAATCTCGAAATTCTAGAAATTTGAATCCATTTAGCGCTGTCTGTTTCTATAAGGGAGTTTGTCGTGTGTTCACAGAATGTGCAGTGCCGCGTTCCTATTTCCCCGTTTCTGGCATCCTAATTTAATTCTGTCAGAGAAGGTATTATATATTCATGTGGGTGGTTTTTTATTTGCTGTTCATTATATTGATCTTCTTTTGAACAGTAGAAACTTGACAAGACTGCTAGTGTAACAGAAATACAGTTATATTTGAATTATTTAGAGAGTAGCTGACTGGAAGTCAAGGTAGGTTAATGGTTAGAACGCTCGTCTACCGGTTAGTTGGACTTCTGTTCGAATTTTTCACTAATGTGGAGCTATGTAGTGTGTGTGTGTGTGTGTGTGTGTGTGTGTATGTGTGTGTTTGCGCGCGCGCGCGTGTGTGTGTGTGTGGTTTTGTTTTTAATTTACTCGGGCTCAAATGTGGGCGCGGGTTAGAATAAGTATCCAGAAATATCACAAGAAGTAAAAGTGGCCTGCGTTATACAGGGTGTATTTTTAATGACTGTACAGTGTTAGAAAAACTTAGAAGTATAAACGGACTGATCCAAATGTATATAGAAGGCAAACCAACTCATTGGGCAAGTGGCACCAATACCGAAAAATAAACATTTATCAATAACTACAAAGAAAGCACTTTACAACACAATCTTCTTACCAACTGTATGTTATCAATGCCAAACCTGGACAATGACAGAGACAGAGAAAAGAAAAATCTCTGCAACAGAAATGAGATTCCTGAGAAGAATACTCAATGTATCAAGAAGAGATAAGATCAGAAATGAATAAATCAGGACCAAAGTGGGGGGAGGTTATAGCTGCACTAGATGTTATTAGAAAGCAGCAAGTCAAATGGTTTGGCCATGCAGGTAGGTTACCAACTAACAGTATACCACAACAAGCAATGATGTACAGACCAGATGGAAGCATAGGAAGAGACTGACCACGTAAACGATGGACGCAGGGAATAACCGAGTCCATGGGAATATCGATAGATGAAGCCCATAAGCAGGAACTCTCCCGCTGTTTATACTTCACCTCGGCACTGCAAGGTACAAGAAGAACATGATGAGATGAGATGAGTGTTTGAAAATATTGCCGGTCCAAGTTGTGTATTTACCTATTATGGTGCATGAACTTTACAAAAGGTCAATACAAAACTTGGACCGGCAATATTTTCAAACACTGTAAAGTCATTAAAACTACACCCTATATTAACTACACAATCCATCGAGTGCAGATGTCTCTATATATAAAGATGGGGCTTGCACCATATGCCCTATACCTGTACATGAGTGTAAACTAAACGTTAGTTGCGGTCACCTCCAGCATTTGTTGGCTGTTTGTGATTCCTGGGCAGTAGTTTGTCATTGCTTCCTGAACGACCAGTACTCATACCATTGTAGAGAAACGAACGCAATGCGGTCTGCTTATTGCTTGTAAATAGCTTGTTTAATTATGTTTTCCGTCTCAGGCACTGGGTGTGAGGTAGTATCTTTCAGACACTGGGTGTGAGATAGTATCTTGCAGACACTGGGTGTGAGGTAGTATGTAAGAGATGGGGGGGTCGGCGATTCTGTTGGTAATGAACAGTGTTGCACATATATACATTATTAACTATTTAACTCAATGGGTGGCATTGGGTAATGCCATTCTGTGTGATTGAACAATGTCTTTGATGTCCTCGATCTATTTTCTTCTCGGCATCTTCTTGCTCTCGTTTCAGATCTTCTTTGGTGTAGCACCAGTGCTACTATTCATTAATTAAGCGTAGGCATGAACACTGTGTAGTGACTGCTTGGGCAAGCTGCTTTTTCATTCTTCAGCTATCACAAAAGCTACCAGCGGACACCGATAATGATATTAAACGATGTGACGATAGTGTATGCCGTTTGCGTATGTGTGTACATGTGGCTGTGTGTAGTTTGTGTCTGTGCGTATGTGTGTGTTCATGTGTGTGCGTGTGTGTGTGTGTGTGTGTGTGTGTGTGTTGTTTTTGCGTTTTTCGATTTTGATGTTGATAGTCATGATGCTTATTCATTGTTTAGGACTGTGCAGGATCATTGTCCTTTTCGAGGTGAAAATCGGAAACAGCAGACCAGATTCGCCGCTGCCCAGGTACATTTTCCAAATGTAAAGAGTTACCCACAAAAAAGTGTAGCTTGTGTGATTACATATGAATGCTTGCTACGATTCAATGCACCATGCAGGATTCCCATTGTTTGATCTGTGAGAGAAGATTCCTTCTGAGTGAGATGGTTGTAGCATGAGTGTGCTGTAAGAATCAAGGAAGGAGAGTACAGGTTGAACTGGCTACCAGATCATGTAGAAAACAGGAGCTAAAAATCCAATCAATCGTGAACAAGTCTTTAAAAAAGAAAAGAACAATGGTTCTCTCTACAAAGATTAAAGGAGTCTGATAACGCGAAATTGCAAAGAATACCATGGACAGACAGAAAAAAAAACCAATGACCAAGTCCTACGTGAAACAAATGAAGATCGTAAACTGATTAGAGAAATTAGACGTAGACAGTCACAATGTCATAAGGAGGAAATAAATTAGAGAACTTGGTGACATCTGGCAAAATCGAGGGGAAGAAAACAAGGGGAAGGCAGCGAAGTTAATACCTGGATGGCTTGGCCGCGTAGCATGGTTGAGTCAAAAACGCTGAGCTGACCCACGACTCTAGTGATTGAGTGAGATGGCGAGACATGACCGCCTATGCTTATCGGCATGGCATATGATGATGATGATGATGATTATGATGAATATGATGATGATGAAGATGATGATGACGATGATGATGATGATGATGATGATGATGATGATGATGATGATGATGATGATGATGATGATGATGATGATGATGATGATGATGATGATGATGATGATGGCACGATGAAGTACAGAAAACATGAGTATTGAACTGTTAGTTAGTTAGTTAGTTAGTCGCAGTTCCAACTTCACAGCAACGGGTCATCCCCATTATGCTCCGTTCCTGTGCCAGTGAATATCACACAAAACGCTCCCCACTGCCCAATGTGAAAAGTGGAAAAGACAGGAGTCTCGACAAACAACAGCCCGCACAAATTGAACTGCTGCATGAAATATATACTGGTATATCAATGTGTCACATAGATAATAAGCAGACAAGTAAATGAATCTGCAGGCAGCAGAAATGTGATTTCTGAAGAAAATACAAAAGATACCATTGACGGACAGGAGAGCGAATGAGACAGATAAAGAAGATGACAGAAGAGAAAAACAGAAGAAACAGAAGACAGAAGAAGATGGAAAAGAAGAAGACAGGTGAAACAGACAGAAGACGAGGACGGATAAAGAAGACGAAGACAGAAATAGAAAAGTAAGGTGAAGAAGACATATGAAGAAGACAGAAGAAACAGATAGACGGCAGAAGAAGAAAACGGACGAAGAAGACAAAAGAAGAAGGCCAAGGAGGAAGACACAAGAAAAAGAAGAAGACAGAAGAAGAATAAGAAATAATCTAAATTTCTATGTGTATATTGTAGCAAATATTTTCAATAAAATGCTCTAAAGAAAATCCGCCATTAGAAGATATATCAATGGAATAAAATACCCCTTTCCATAAAAGACACCAATTGGGATTGAGCATTTCAAACCCAATGGAAACACCCTCCGATGAATACCAGACAATTAGATAGAGAACACCGATGGGCTCCCCGGAAGAAAGGAACCGGGCTAGGCAATGTTTAACTAGAATGACCGGTCAAGTCTGGAGTCCGCGGGTCCTCTAAGCTGTATCAATCGCTGTAGAACCCCGAGATGAACAGCGAGACAGTAATCGATGTCTCGGGAAGATGGTCAATACAGGAACTGTGAATTTATGGGTAATGAGAAAATCTTCGTCAGCGTAAATGTTGCGGGGTCAAGGAGGCCGTTTCCTGTGCCGGAAATAGTATGGTAGATTGGACCATGAATATAATTTATGATTTCCCTGAATGACGCAACTTCCTGTTATATGGCATTGAACATAAACCACATGGTATATATTATTTAATAAAAAATTATGTAATCTATAAAGATGCGTGTCTATTGCTGGACGTTGCGATCAACTCCAACTATATGTTGATTTACTGGGTACTTTTACGTTTATCAGTCTCTTTCTGAACGAGAAGTCAACGTTGAAGGTCAAATGGCTGTGTAGGGAATGAAACCTCTGCCCAAGCTATAGCGTATCGGAAGTTTAAGAAAAAGCGCATACAATCTCGCAGCCACGCAGACCTCGGACATTATTATATCATATCACAATCACAAGGAAAGTTAAGAATACTGAGAAGATTCCTTTTGGACAATGAGCTCTGGAATTAATGTTGTTGTTTGTCCATCAAGAATGATGGTGACCATTCAATTCATCCAGTGGGGTTGATAAGGCCTATTTTGGCTCGAAATGTTCTCTGACAATGTGGGCAAAGAATGCTCTACGTTCCAGGAGGAGGATCTCCTGCAGTGGTGTTTCTGTCCAGCCTTTTCTTCACAACTCTTGCAGTCCTGTTTGCTTCACAAGTGACTGCACCCTTGCGTAATCATGTACGTCACGAATTTCGGTCTTTGGCAGCAGTCTCCCACGGGGGTGGATACGTTTTGCCAAATAACGCACAAAATAAATAAATACAAGAAGAATACGAGGAAAACGTAAATATATAAAAGTAATTATTCTGCAATGAAAATGCTTAAATAAGTGGATACTTTTAAATACCTAGGAGCAATTATAACATCAGATAGAAGATACACCGCAGAGATTAATAACAGAATAGGGCAAGCAAAACCTGCATTTCAGAAAATGAAAAAATTGCTTATGCAATAAGTCCCTAGCATTGAATGTAAGAAAGAGAGTGCTAAATTGTTATATAGAGCCTGTTAAATGGCAGTGAATCTTGGAAAGTAAATGAACAAATTAGGCAGACATTGGCAGCAATGGAGACGTGGTTCGAGCGACGAATGCTGCGAATCCTTGGACTGCTAGAGTAACTATCAGTTATTGTCTAAACGAGGCTAATGAAACGAGACTCTTATATACAACAATAAGAAAGAAACAAACAACTTTCTTTAGTTAAATGGAAACAATAAATGGTAAATACTAATTCATATAAAATGATAGGGGGGGGGGGGGCCCTGTCAATGTAAAAGATACCTTTTCAGACTATGAGATTCATTGAATATTCTGTGTTAGTATACTGTGGTAGTATACTGTGTTAGTATATACAGTATACTAAGAAATATCGGCTTTCGATGGGTGATGTACTCATTATTACTTATGTTGCCTTTACCTTCCTTGGTATTTTCTGGTACCCATTCTAGTCTGGGTAGACCTAGGAGCCTAGATCTCTGAGAACAAATTCCAACTTTAAAATTATTCGAATACATGACCTCCCGGCTGGCAGGTAAGCCTGCCAGCAACTGCGCTGTCGCGGCTTCCACCAATATTTCCTGTGATTTAATAATGTGGTATGCGCGTGACTTCAGACATCTGATGAATTTCCACATTGAGTAACTTCAGGTTGTATGCAGAGGGCATAGAGTGTTCTGTATGGATTGCTCCCCTGTGACGTGCTCAATGAAGAAGACTTAGAATATGGGTCAACGGGTGCCATTAAGCTTCTTTTAACTTGCCCACTCCAGTCCCAGAGAGGATGATCTCACCGAGCACATCAAGAAGGATATCGAGGGCTGTGGAGATTCGCTCTAGAAATCTTGTGTCGTAGATTTCAGAGAAGTCTCTTCGTCTGTTTCTGTGATCTCTTCCTGCTTCTCTTAATGGGTGAGCTCTGTAAGAGATGTTTTCAAGTTTTCTAGGGCAAGTTCGTGTTCTTGCATCTGATGCGGCTTGTTTTGGTTTATTCGAGAATGTGTATAGTTGTTGAGCATTTTTGACTTTCTTGTTGCATGATTAACATTAATAAGAATTGACAACTATTTTCTCATAAATTAATTATAAACGCGTTTGTAAAGATGCAAATTGCTTTCTCCTGTCTCGTAACCTCCCACCCTCTCTCTATCTCTTTCTCTCTCCCTCTCTCGTTCCATCTCCCTTCTTTTACTTCTCTCTCCTTTCACTCTCCAATGTCCCTTTCCCTCTGCATCTTTCATTTATAGCTCCTTTTCTATCGTTATTATCTCACGGTCTCTCGTTTCTATCCATCTCTCTATCTCTTTCCTCTCATTTCTCTCTAATATTTTAACATTCCTTCATCTTCCTTTCATTTCTGTTCGGTTTTTCTCTTTCACTCTCTCTCTCCCTTTCTCTCTCTCTCTTTCTTTCCCTTCCATCTCTCTCTTTCTCTCTCTCTCTCTCTCTCTCTCTCTCTCTCTCTCTCTCTCTCTCTCTCTCTCTCTCCCGTTACCTTCCCCTCTCTCTGTTGGTTTATTCTTGGCTATCAGTTCATGAGATGTTTTACAGGATACGCCATATTTTAATAATACACATTTGACACCAATAGACTGTTACAAGATAAGTTAGAAAGAGATGTTTTAACTTCAAATATAGGACGAAATGGCGTGGGTTGGTTGAGGGCCTATATCCCAATGGGAGATGAATGGGTGAAGACGAAGATAACACTCTCTGCGTATGTCTCACATATATCTCACATATGTCTCACATATATCTCACACATGTCAACTACAAACAATAGAATTATAGATTATAAAACAACCCTTCATAATATGTGATTAAATTTAACTAAGTGACAGACACTTTCCTTTCTATAACAATGTAATTCGATAATTTTTTTTTGTTTTTGTTTTTTTGCGTCGGCTCGTTTTGAACTCAAGCGTATTCCATGCACGTGTTACTATTAGTGAGTGCTCTGGACTGATGTTTGCGTGTAGATTAGCTATATATAGATAGATAGATAGATAGATAGATAGATAGATAGATAGATAGATAGATAGATAGATAGATAGATAGATAGATAGATAGATAGATAGATAGATAGATAGATAGATAGATAGATAGATAGATAGATAGATAGATAGATAACCTGCTTCGTGGCAAAGGTGTTACGGACGCAGTTCGGGGTGCCGCATACCGCGTTTGAAACACAGCTGCGGGCGATTTGAAAGCAGACCGCAAAGCGTTGGGGTTTTTATAAAATGGTATTGGTGCCGGTGGTTCAGAAAGCACTGGCAAACTACTGAACGTAAATTTGCCAGGAGACCACAAACCACCGAACAATGGTAGAATTGACTGCGATATCCTGTAAAGCAGTGGTTCTCAACCGGTGGGGGAATTACCCCCCCCCCCCCCCCCTTTTCCAAGGAGGGGGGGGAATTAAGATTATTTCAAGATCTCATGAATACAAGAACCAGTTTCTTGATATTGTTTTTCCTTCTAAATTTTACGGTTCGGTACTTCTCGCCTTAATGAAATTCGTTTTATAACGTTAGTAGACCCGCAAATCACGTGTTATGTAGATGTCCAGACTTGTTCTAGTATGTGTTATTAAATTATTAAATTTAGCTTCCAGTTTTATGTATACTGTATAAGGGTGGGGGAGGGGATTTATAGGGAGGAAATTCGAAAAGGGGGGAGGGGGAATGACGTTCTGATCATATGGTAAAGTGATGCATGGGCCAAAAAAGGTTGAGAACCACTTCTGTAAAGGATGTGCAACTAAGTAATTGTTTGTGTGTATGTGTGCGTGCGTGCGTGCGTGTGTGTGTGTGTGCGTGTGTGTGTGTGTGTGTGTGTGTGTGTGTGTGTGTGTGTGTGTGTGTGTGTGTGTGTGTGTACACACACACACACAATATATACAACCAGGACTGCAAGAGATGTAAAGAAAAGGCAGGACAGAAAAACCACTGCAGGAAATCCTCCTCCAGAAACGTCAAGCATCCTTTGTCCACATAGTCAAAGAACATTTCGTGCCAAAATAGGCCTTATCAGCCATCTTAGAACCCACGGCTCCATACTTTCAACCCCACTGGATGAAATAAATGATCATCATCATTCTTGATGGACAAACAACATAAACATAACTAACAATAATATATATATATATATATATATAGAGAGAGAGAGAGAGAGAGAGAGAGAGAGAGAGTTCGAAATCTATAAACTGGTGTGTTGTTTTAACTTTGCGCTGAAGCATAATGTTAACATAACGAGAAAAAGCAGAAACAATATTAGGAAGCAAGTGGGATAGCACGAGTGTTAGACTATATACAAAGGAGAATATCCGTTAGCTTGGTTGTTTATCCAAACTATCATACAGGCAGTACCCCACACAGACATAAAACACTTAAACACAATAAAAATTGAACCATATCTCGCCCTCACAATCGATCATCATGGTGTACTGTGTAGAGAGGAGCAGGCATTGATCCCCCTCCACAGATTTCTGCACTCTGTGGTTTTGAAAAGTTCAACCATTGCTAGTCTTTTGTGTCTTACTGTCAAACCACCGAGCCAATTCTAGCTCTGTAGACTTCTGTCTTTACGACCACCTATCTTTCTATCCGTCACCACGTTCTCCAGACCATCTCATCTCCTAACATGACCAAATATGACGATGTATTTTTGATCTACGGTTGTGAATACCACCAAGAATAAAGCATGCTCCACGGCTCTCACCAAATGTGTATTCTTAAGCTGAGGCTTCCAGTATGTTCACAATGAAGTACCTAAAACCTGTGGAGGGAACATCAACCTAAAGCTAATCCGAGCCAATCCATATGTGCTGTGCTGAATCACGAACTGGATAATAGATCTTCATATGCCTCTCCACAGATGTAAAGTTCTTGCACACCCAGCTGCTATTTGCGGGTTGGTAGAAAGAGACCAGCCGGTCTCTCTGGCTGTGGGGTTAAAACACTTTCTCTCTGTAATCCCGTTTATCACGCAGAGTCTCGTAGCGGAGCGAGAGCTGAGGCGGTTCGACCCCCGCTCGTGACTTGCGGGATACTGAGCCGGCCGCTCAGAAAGCAATGGCAACCAAACTACTGAGCGTAATCTTGCCAAGAGATCAACATACAGCTGAAAGATGCTGGTGTTGACAGCTAAATCCTGTAAAGGATATGCTTAAAAAAAGAAAAAAAAAGAAAGAGACCACCACTCTGCAACGCAGCCCCTGCTGAGTTGGTACTCTGGTGCTGGGTCGGGGAAAATGTCTCTACGCCTATCACACCCCTATAGATGCATGCCCTATTCAGGGTCTAGACTACGTGAAAGCCACATCATTAGACAAAAGAGTTAAAGCTCAAACACTGTCTCCTGAAAGTCAAAGCATTAGACTAAAGGGTTACAGCTCAAACAGTCTCCCGTAAGATTCGCTATCAGCCAATTAACATAATACGCTGAAAGATGTCAAAAACGGGTAGAAATAAAGAATAAATAGAATAAGAGGACGTAGTCTTCATAAGGCATCGTGATCGCGCAGTGGGTAACAGGCTTGTCTGCCTGGTGGTCGTGTATTCCAATCTCTACAGAGGTGGGGAATTTTTTGACTAAACCATGTTTGTTCAAGTCGGCCCAGCCTAATATCAATCAATGAATTAAACAGGTGCTGTCTCTACAATGAAGATTTGCTGTCTCTCGCCATGACTGTACATTCTGTCAGATTGCTGTTCTTCCATTTCTTGAAGTTATCTTCCCACTTGTATCGTTGTCTACTTCTTGTTCGCTAGCCTTAAACCTTACCCTCCAGGATGGCTCTTATAAGAATGTTATTATCTTTTAACGTGGCCGAAATATTTCACTGTTTATTTCTGTCAACTCTTTTTTTTAAATTCCCAGTTTTTATAGAAACTCTGTATTCAATTATTTTTGTTTCCATGAAATACGACATATTCTTCTGTATAATAACCCAGTTTCAAATGTGTACTGGGAAATATCAATTCTGACGTTAGAAGTTCAGAATGCTCTTAACCATATGAAATCTGGCAAGACCCCGGGTCCAGACAATATCTCAACAGAAATTATCACTGCCCTAGAAGAATATGGAATAGATCAAGTCACCAGACTGCTGAACACAATATATGATACTGGAGATATACCTCATGAATTATGTACTTCTATATTTATTGCAATCCCGAAGAAATCAGGAGCCTTGGAAGTGATCAATATAGAACAATTAGTATAACGAGCCACTTCACATCACAAAGATTTTGCTAATAATTATGCAAAGAGTTAGGAAGAAAATACAATCCGAAATAGGAGAAGAACAATGTGGGTTTGTAGAAGGCAAGGGTATCGTAAATGCTGTGTATATGCTGAGAACATTAACTGAACATTCTATAGAAGTAAACAAAGACTTGCACATTTGCTTTATTGATTACACAAAGGCTTTTGATGAAGTAAGACACGTCAACATGATGGAGATGCTTGCAGATCTGCAAATTGATCGGAAAAACCGTAGACTCATAAAAAACATATATTGGAAACAACAGGCTGCTAAAAAGATTGATAATGAAGTAGGTCAATATCAGCCTGTCATGAGAAGTGTGGGACAGGGATGTGTAATGTCTCCAGATCTTTTGTTCCCTGTGCAGTGAAAGTATTTTCAGAATTGTTGACGATGTGAAAGGAATCATCATTAGCATTAGATACGCGGACAATACAATATTTATTGCAGACAATGTGCAGGGTCTGCAACAATTAGTAGATGCGGTTGTTGCACACAGTGAACAAATTGGGTTAGAATTAAATTGTAAGAAGACATAGATTATGGTAGTCACTAAGAAGAAGGAAATGCCACAGTGTAATAATATACAAGTAAATGGGAATATTCTTAAAGAAATGAATCGCCATGGCGAAGATAGCCTTTTGTGAGATTAAACACTTTTTTGTGTGTTCGCATATCCTTTATAAGACATCGCTGTCAACATCAGCATCGTTCAGCTGATTGTTGATTTCTTGGCAAGATTACTCTCAGTAGTTTGCCATTGCTTTCTTAGCGACCAGCTCACATACCCCGTTAGTTACCGTCGCGACGAGACCCGCTACCGATTCTCGCGCACACCACGTTACTCACGAGAGTATACGGAATTACGGAGAAAGACGTTAACCCTAGGCCAGGGGAGACCGGCGATGAAAAACCTACTGACCAATACTGTGTCATTTGCAACGAGAAAAAAGAGTTGAGGTACTACATAGAACCTGTGCTTTTGTATGGATGTGAAGCGTGGACAATGAGTAGTCAAGCTGAAAACAATCTGATGATGTGGAAATGTGGTTTCTGAGGAGAATGCAAAGAATACTATGGACAAACAGAAAAACCAGTGGCCAAATCCTTCAAGAAACAAATCAAAACCGTAAACATTTTAGAGCAGTGTTTCCCAACCTTTTTTGTGCTATGTCCCACCTAAGCCTTTCTAAAATTCTTATGCCCCCCCCCCCCCCCCCCCAACGTAAGCATTATTTTTAATATTCAAAAATTGAAATGTTCACTAAAGAAACTTGATTTGTTTTAAAGAAGGGCTCACGGTTCCCAGAGGGGCCAGATTCCCCCCCCCCCCTCCCCACTCCCATGTCATGCGTCCCTGTGTATCGGTTGTGTTGAGTGAATTTTTGTTTGTTTGTTGGTTTGGCGGTTACCCCAGACAAGCTGGTTCCCACGCCTCCCCCTTTTCTTGTGTGAACCCTTAGTCTCACTGTGAGCTATTGCCCACAGTGGTCCATCAGGCCCACATCTAAAGTGAAGATATGTGATGGGTTTTTATTTGATCATCCCGGCCCAGACCAGACCAGGCGCACTACTGTGTGTGTGTGGGGAGGGGGGGGGAGGAGAAGAGAGCAGCAAATGCACCCGATCCTAGCCAAAGGACCGATAGGTTTTAGGAAGAAATCATTAGGCAATTACTGAGCAAACCAGTAAGTAAATTTTCAAAACATATAATGGAGAACTGAAATTCAAGTACAAACTAATTTTAATGAAAGATTTTTCTATATTATTTTAATTGTTAGTAATTATTTAAATTTAGTGAGATCCTTGCGCTTGATGCTTGCTGCAAAGAGATGTTATGTCAGGTTCCAATTTAGTTAACTTCAGTCTCAAGTCTCTCCGTTTTGTTATATCCAGCCGATTTCTTCCATTTTCGAATTGCCCCCCTCAACAATCGAATTGCCCCCCTGTGGGTCTTGGGCCCCACGTTGGGAAACACTGATTTAGAGAAATTAGACGCAGGCAGTCAGGTTTTTTTTTTTTTTTTGGGGGGGGGGGGGGGGGGGGGGGGGGGGTTTATTTTGGTCACGTTATGAGAAGAAATAAATTGGAGAATTTCGTGACAACTGGCAAGATCGTGGGGAAGAGAAAAAGGAGAGGACAGAGAAGTAAATACCTGGATGGCTTGGCCACGTTGTATGGTCGAGGCAAGAACAATGAGCTTATCCACGACTCTGGTGATCAAGTGATATGGCAAATCATGACTACCCACGTTACCGGCATGGTAAATGATGATGAGTGGGAAGTATCGAAATTAAAGAGGCTGGAGAGATGTGGACCGAATCAATTATCGAATGTCGAATGTTCTATAAAACATCAGTCTAGCACCATATAGGCATTACGGTCCTAGGCATGGAGAATGGTGCCTGACGCTACTTACCCTCCATAACTGAACGCGGTGTCGCAATATCCGGCAATACCCGGTCGAGGATTCGATATAAACACAGCTTATACGGGAGCCTGTCTGTTTGTGTTGATTTAGATAAGATGAACGTCGGCTGTTCAGAAAGCAATTACAAAATTTACATTGCTGCATATCCTTTACAGTTGCAATCAACACCGGCATATTTTTGTGTGCTGTTGTGATCTCTTGGCAAGTTTACTTTCAGTAGTTTGCCATTGCTTTCTGAGCGGCCGGCACCCATACCATTTCGTAAAATACCAACACAAAGATATCTGCTGCCAAATCGCCCGCAGATGTGTTTCGAAAGCAGGTATGCGGAATACGAACTGCGTCCGTAACCACTTCGCCACGGAGACCCGCAATTATAAAATACTAAACGTAAAATTACCTAGTAAACCACAAAGAGCTGATACATCTGTGGTTGATTGCAACGTCCTGTAAAAGAACATGCAGTTAACTTACCATCCGTAACAGAAACCATATTCCGTAGCAACCAAAAAATTAAGTCGCATTCTTCCACATAGCCATGAATTATTCAAGCAGGTCGACCTGACACCACCCTCCATTTATTAACGTCACCAAAATACGTCATCTACTCTCATTCCCTTATAGTGCTAAATTGTACATATTTATAATATTCTAACCTTTCTCCTTGAATGTGTACATCATTCGTGTATGTCATCACTCATTTCATATTTCGATTTATGCCTCTTACAGCCGCTCTCTCATCTCCTCCCCGACGAACACAAATGTTATTGCAAGTTATGCAGACACTGAGGTATATCAAGTTGCAAGACACGGACTTAAAAGTGTTTTCTCCCGTGACAAACGTGACGCTAGAAATAACACCTTCTGCGTCTGAATCAATAGAATATTGACAAGTTTCGCATCCGCTCGGTTACGTGGCACGGTGCCTGTACATCTGTATAAATGAAACAGAAGATCTTGCCACGAGTTCTCTAATCCTGGGTTTCTTGTGTGCCTGTAGCCTCGTAACAGGGCTAAGACCGCCGTGGCTGTATTGACGATGTGTACAAATAGCTACGTATTGATAACAGCAGAATATAGTATTGAGCAAGTGGTAATAAGCGTGTAGATTGCGTTGAGGGCATTGATATAATTGGAATGCTTTATCGAGACATTTTGTCTTAGCTCTTACTGAATGAGAGAAACTGCTTGTCTCCTTGTTCTTCTTCTCTCTTCTTCTCCCTTTATTTTTCTTCTTCCTTTTCTCTTCCCCCTTTTCTCTTCTTCTTTCTCTCTTCTTTTTTCTCTCTTC
Organism: Cepaea nemoralis; assembly: GCA_014155875.1. NCBI lineage: Eukaryota > Metazoa > Mollusca > Gastropoda > Stylommatophora > Helicidae > Cepaea > Cepaea nemoralis. Next base: position 266,826 of record JACEFZ010017945.1, on the reverse strand, counting down.
ATCCTTCTTTTTTTTCCTTCCTATTTTCTCTTCTTCTTTTTATTCTTCTGCATTTAACCCCTGCTGGAGCATAGACTATTAATCAACTCGTAACACACCGTCCTATCTTTTGCTATCTCCGCCAGCAATCTTGATGTCTTCTCTGTATTATTACTCTAAGTTTCTAATTCTCTGTTTTGAATCTAAATCTATTTAGTTTTCCTTTGGGTTTCGAAGAACTGACTTTCTATTCATACTATTAGGTGTTTTCAACGTGTCTCCTGCGTCATCCTCTTTCCCTCGCCCCTTTATTCCCTGGGAACCGTCTAGGTCTCGCGGTTGTTTCGTTGTGCTGCCTATAATGTAAACTACGTTAACTATATAAGTTTAACATTAGATAAAGCTCAAACAGGCAGGAGAGTGAGAGGGAGAGAAAGAGAGAGAGAGAGAGAGAGAGAGAGAGAGAGAGAGAGAGCGAGCTAGAAGGTTTTGCAGCAGATGTCCAAGGTGGAAATAAACCACTGTAAACACCTATGAAAACAATGGCCTCCGGGGTAGTCAGAAATGTTTAGTATTCTCTGGCCAAATGTACGCAAGTAAGCTTACAGATAAAGCTATCGATGGGATTCACATTAAGGATGCCATAATTTTGCTTGATAGGGAAATGGTTACAATTAAATGACCACATTTTTCAAATTATTAACACCATTGTATTTATGTTGAGCATGTATGCTACTGCGGCACGCTAGTTTCACCCTTACTGATAATGCCATGAGCGCGGTAGGACTAGGGTTCGATGCCTTTGTTCATCGTATGCTAACAACAGGATTGTGAGAGATGATGTCCCAAGCCACACGATAGATGGTAGAAGCGTCAACAGAGAGAACAAACTGAAGTATCTGGGAATCACATTTGACAGGAGTCTGTCCTTCAAGGACCATGTGGAGACGGTTGTGACAAGATCTCAAAAGGGACTCAATGCACTTAAAACTATGGCTGCAATGGACACAGAGCAGAGAATGCTCTTCACACTATACCAGCACTTGATCCTCTCAGTGATTGATTATGGACTAGGACTGCTCACTGTCTCAAAGAGTCAGCTGGTGAAATTAGAGCGCATACAGAATGAAGCTATGCGGGTCATTCTGGGATGCACCAGAGACACTCCAGTAGTGTGTATGCGTTACATCCTTGGTCTGCCTACTGTTGCTGGTAGGCACAAGGTGATGCAAGCGAAGGCATACCTCAGAGTAGCTGCAGACACAGATCACCCGTTGCATGAGGCGCTGGACGTAGTTAAGGGTCAGAGACTGATAAGAGGGAAATCCTGGATGGCTCAGGCGGAGGATACGATCAGACAGGTGTGCCCCTTGGAGAACATCAGGCGAGGAGAGGAGTGGGTCAGAGTGCCAGCCGTGCAGTCAGACTTGTGCAGAGTTGTAATAACATTGAGCCGGGAGTGCAGGGAGTGGCCAGCAGGGGCCACGGAAGTGGAAATTCAGCAACTAATTCAGGAAAATTCTCGCCCGGGTGATGTGATTATCTACACGGATGGGTTAGTGTTGAGAGGTAGGAGAAGTGCCTGGGGGTTCTTGGCACAAACTAATGGTCGGCGTTTGGTGCAGGAGAGCCTGGCGTATGATGACACTACATCTAGCTTAAGAATGGAGGTGGAGGCGGTCAGTGCAGCTTTCCGCTGGATAGAAAACACGATACATACACACATTTTGATTGTACCTGACTCAGAAAGCATGCTGAGAAGGGTGAGAACAGGCAAGCTTCGTGCAGAGTGGCTTGCTTCGCTTCGGAGGTCACGGGTAGCAAGCATCACCTGGATCTTTTCTCCTGGGCATGCCGGTGTGCTGGGGAATGAACAGGCGGACAGATTGGCTGGCTCGGCAAAACTTGGTGGAGTATTGATGCAGACGTGGTTGCGGCCTTGTGGGAGCACGTGTACACCTCGGAGGAGCAGATGGATCACCATAGTCTGGTAAGAATGAGACAGCGAGGTGTGACGAGGGGATCTGGCCGATGCTCGACGCTCAGAGGAAAGGCGAGACGGACATATAATCAGATTGCTACTGGAACTATTAGTGTTGGAACTCTTCGCTGGCTGCTGGGGATGGGGAAGGAGCGCTTATGGGAATGTCCCGAATGCTGTGATGTCGGTTCCTAAATCAATCAATCAACCAATCGTATGATAAGAGATTGGAAAACTCGCCACTACTCCTCAGATTCATTCAGGCCTTCAAAATGTGATAGTCCTAACACTTATTTGATCTCTAACAATTGTTGTTTAGGGACTTGTTATTGTTTGTTATTATTATCTATGCTAGTATACTTTGATGGCGGCATATGGGTATCCCCTATCGAATTCGAAGTAAGGTGCCTCCTTCCCTACGCTTACCTACGGGATACCCCTGGGCAAGGTAAAGTGACCGTTATGTACACCAAGTGCCTCCAGATCGCCAACAATCGACTGAGTGCACAATCACAGAGCTGATCCATGACTCTAGTGATCGTGTCAGATGGCGAAACATGACCGCTCATGCTTATCAGCATGGCACATGCCGTGTCGCGTTGGTGATCATATCTGCCGACAGCCTCCTGACTTATGTATAGCCAATCATTTCTGACATTGATGTTTCTCCATGCTGTGATGTTAAACTGCCCAGCATCTTCTCTGTTGGTTTCCCCTTACCTTTCTCCCCCCCCCCCCAACCTTCTCGAAGTGACGACATACTCCAGTCTTTCCCTTCTCATGTCGTGTCCAAAGACGTTTCTCATGACGTGTCTCCTTCTGATGCGAGTCACTATTTTTCTTTGTCAGTTAACTTCTTTGAAGATATCTTCATTACTCTCTTCATCTACATACGCTGTTCTCATCATTCTTCTATAAAAGCAATCTCCACTCAATCCCTCATTTGTCTGCTTATTGTCCATGATTCACTTGCGTTCACCAGGATTGACTCAGTATAGTTTTTACAAATTCTATTCCCCTCCTAGAGTGACAAAGATACAATACAGAGAACATTCTTCATCTTGCGATATGTTGCTTTTGCTTGGGCTATTCAACATTTAGCTTCCCTGTCCAAGAATTGCATGAAGCAAAATTAACTACAACCGACGATTACCCAAAATGATCATTTGTTTATATCACTTTATAAGCTGACCAGTCCCGGAGAATGTGAAAATCGGAAAGTTGCATGCATATCAGTTTACGGGATATTGCAATCATTCCCAGCATTTATTGGATGTTTTGTAGGTTTCATGAATTTATCCAGTAGCATGTACTATGCAGAACTTCGTTCCCATAACAACCTTCCACAAAATTTCTCCGTCATTAGCAAGATGTCCAGCGTCCTATACACCCATCTGGAGATCATCTGCCACATCCTTCACCCATCTTCTCTTTGGCCTTCCTCATCCTCTCTTCCCGGGCATATACCCCTCCATGATTGTTCTCTTCAAACTATCATGACGTTTCAAATTACCAACATATTTAAATTTTCTCTGTCTTATCGTCTTGTGTAGCAAACCTCCTTCCTCAATATTCAGATAATTTCGTATGGATGCATTTGTTTTTTTGTTTTTTGTTTTTGTTTTCCCCTGTATCCAAGATATTCTTAGAACCCATCTATAAAATTTATACTCAAATGCACTTATGCGCTGTTCTGCCTGTTTAGTGAGTGTCCAGGGTTGTGGTTTACTAAGCAATTTTACGTCCAGTAGTTTGCCACTACTTTTTAAACGGCCCTCGACTGATACCATCGAATTCAACTCAAAGCGATCTGCTTCCAAATCGCCTGAGGTTTATTTCGAATTCCCGTATGTCTGGGAATTGTAACACTGCCTTCACTAACCCCAGTGCCACGGACGCCGACATCCAAATACTAAAGAAAATAAAATAACAAAGGCAAATGATTACCATAGAAATACAATAGTTGTCAGTTATTTACGTCACTTTATAAGAGAACTGGTTTACCAGAATGTTGTGCCAATTGGGAAGATTGGGGCTGTTGGAGACAATACTGTTTACTAAATTAGGAAGAACTTGGAAAGCAACAGAGATGTGGTTCCTGTCGTGTGTGTGTGTGTGTGTAAAGAATGAATGTCGTATTAGTTACTTGTTCTTCTTTACCACTTTAGTGTCGTCCCTGGAGTGAAGAGAATCAACACCCACATTATTTTTAATTCAATATCTCTATTCTGGAGAAATCCAGCAGACTCCGTCCACACACTCCCTCAATCTGAAGACACCTTCTTCTCACTCTTACTCACCCCTGGATCATGCCCCCTCTCTTTCTTCCCCAACATAACATACTTGACAACTCTCGCTTCAACAAATAAAAACAAGAAATGTATTAAAGCAAAGAGTATATGTAGGAGAAGTGTGTGTGTGTATAAGGTGTAGAATGTGTGACGTGTATTCTAATGGTAGACCAGTGATTTAGAAGCAAAGTCTGTAACATCATAGTGCTTAGCACACAACAGCACCATTTTTTCCGGACAGTGAACCTCACCCAGAAGATGACGACTTTCTCCAATCACTCGAACAAACAGGATGCTGGTAATCCGATAGACACTGTTGATCTTGGTCTTCACTCCACCACACGGTGAAGTTACTCTGTTTCCTAATATTTGTTTGAACTGATAGTCTTCCAATTAACTGAAATGTCACTTGGGGAAAACTCTACTGTTTATTAGTTTCTGGTTATAACAATTTCCCCTCTTTTAGAACACAACCTATTAATGTTTGTTAGGTAGATGTGTATATATATATATATATATATATATATATATATATATATATGTCCTTAGTATGCGAGTTATTAATCTTCGGTGATGAAGCTTATCACTCATTAAACACTACACTTCTGTTCATACAATTCCACTCAGCAGAAGCCAGGTTCCCGCAAACCAACTTGGGTATAAGCTCTATGTAGCGGCCTCTCAGCAACCTCTGTCTTCAGATGCTGAGCCAACATTGTGTCAAACTTTGAAACTGCTTCTTAGTAGTAAACCCTCTCACACTCACGTGGAACACTCAAGGGGAACTGTACATGGAACCTGTAGAGCAGATAACATCATGGTGAGGGCAACTCAGTCCTGACCGTAATTAGGTGATTGTAGGCCAATAACAGCACTCAGATCTATAACAGAGATCCGATCTCTGTCATACGGTCAAATAAATCAATCATATGATCTGAGACATGGCAACACCAGGAAAGAATAAAGGAACGGGTAGAAACCCAGCAGATGCCCTACGGGAAGATCATACCATTACACATTCCCCTCCTCCCTCTCAACCATCCTTAATCTCTCTAATTATTATTCCAACACATTGTCCTCAACTTCCTGAGTAAAATGATATATAACACAAGCTACTTGAAGCCACAAAATAGAATACTAGTGCCGCCGCTCCTATGATACTTTCTAGCACCGCACTTATAGAACATTCTATAACTAATCATAATACATTATCACTGCACCTATAATACATTATATCACCGCACAGTACTGCACTCTATTCCTAATCATACTCTTAAGTTAGATATAATTAATTGCCTACCATATGTCTATTCCTGTTGTTACTCGAGAAACTAGGCAATCCGATTGGATCTATGTCCGCGGATAACTATCATTACTAAGATAGGCTAGTCCCTCTAATATAACCCAACTCGGAATAATCTCCAATTCTACACTTCAGAATGTTTTCCTCGACTCCATCCACCTGTTTACTGCACTGGGTTTTATATGGGTGCTTGAGTGAGTCACCAGGAAGTCCAGACGCCAATCAGTCCAGAATCTGGCTTTGTCCTCCTGTTTCCAGACTAACCAGAGTCAATTAGCTGTCAATTTTCCTTTTCATCTGGGGAGTTCTTTGTCTCATCCAACAAATATCCGGGTTGTCTGTAAGCCAGAGACCTTTCTCCCATTACAGAATCCTTCTGACCTCTAGCAGGCATTCTGTCTATCACTTGCAACGGCCAACTTCCGTTTTGTAGACAAATGTTGCCAATACACACCTCTCGAAGAACATCCTGTCATCAAACTGTCGCCTGTGTGTAGACAACTCTACGTGACTCCCTTTGATCTCATACACACTGTTGACCAGGTGTCGATAATCTGTACCGACGTATTTTCCTCAGTTTGTTCACCATAAAAGCGTCAATTGTTAGCAAAATAATGTCGGGTTTGGATATCATCGGTCGCAACTAACAAGTTTATTTATCCTGTGACAGTTCCTGAGACGAATGTCGCGAATGCCTTAGACTGCCAAAGTAACTAACAGCCACTGCCTGGAAGAGGCTAATTAAATTAGAACATTATATACAAAAATAAGAAAGAGACACACATCTTTCTTTGATCATGTGATGAGAAGAGAGGCATTGGAGAACATCGTGACAACTGGAAAGATCGAGGGGAAGAAAGGCAGAGGCAGACCAAGAGAAATTATTCTGGATGAATTGAGACGGTGGCATGGAGAAATATCATCAGCAGAGTTGATCCAGAACTCCAAAGCCTGAGATATGTGGAGAAACACGAACGCCTACGCCAGTCAGCATGGCGCTTGATGATGATGGTGCCATAGTTAAAGGAAGTTGTGCTGGGTATTAAAGCTGTACAATGAAGGAGACCCTCAAATGATAACAGAGACCGAACGACTCTAGAAAACCGCCTCATTGTTAATTTTGAGTCTTTTTATTTTTCTTAAGGACTCATTGCATACGGAGTGTCATTAATCCATCTATTTGTTTTAAATTAAATTCAGTGACTATGCATTGCCATTCTGCGATCAGTATTTCACCACCGTTATAAAGACATTAATTGTTGTACCGAGCACATGTGACAGGATCTCCTGACTGTCATACTGGTATCCTAGACGAACGGACACTCTCTCTTCTAGCCAGCCATGGGGGTTAGATACACCCACAGCGTGTCCATATGCCCATGAACTAACCACTTCGCTACAGTGGCTTTTGTGATGATGTTTCTAGTCTAACATCTGTAAAAGTAAAACACATCCCTGATGATGTTGCTAGTCTAACAACTGTAAAGTAAAACAAATCCCAGAAACAATGAGAGCTGTACTGCTTTAGCTATGAATAGAACACGGAAATTTGATGTGGGTAATTCCCGGGTATTGGGGTCTGTGACGTATGCAGGATTAACCAAAAGCCTCTTGTATGGGGAAGATTAAAATGTCTGTCAGAATAATACAACAGAACCACGGGCCTTGCCGCTCCACAAAACTCAGCTCCGAAGGATGCTGATGAGCTGCGGGAACGAGGGAAGGAAAAACCACAAACAGAAAGACATCGTCTTGGTCGTTCGCAACGTGATTTCTCGGGGATTAAGGTTATATTAGTCTAAAGAGACTTAGGTTTATGCGCGGCAATATGTTGTATTGAGTTAATATCAAATACTGGTGGCTATATAATGCACCAGTTTAAATGTACGCGCGCGCGCACACACACACACACGCACACAGATATACATATATAAGTGGGCAATCTTCGTAGCGAAGCAGGGCAGCCGACTACCTCGAGTCTGGAGGTCGTGGGTTCGTTCGCTTTTGAACTTCCTCAATCAGACCACGGGTACAGATATTCCGGAAGACCGATGAGACATACTGACAAGACAGACGGACACACCTACCTACCGATCGACAGGCTGCCCACCGACAGACTGACACACATACAGATAGGTTAATCGGCAAATCAAGACAAACATATATGGCTATATAACTAAGAATTTACTTTCTCAGACAATCGATTCTTTGTAAATTAAGAACATAGTATAAAGATCTAAATTCAGCTCTACAAATACCCTGCAATATTTCGGAACGACCACAATAACTATGCGTATATTAGTAATTGATTTGACGTTTCCATATGTGGACCATGTAATGATATGTGAGACGAATGCTGTACATTTCGTCTAGTTTCATATACTGAAGGCAATAACGCTCTGTTTCTTAGCCAAGATATTAAGGAGAGAGTGGGGGAAAGAATGTGTTTATTGATGTATTGGTTAGAGCTCCACCGAAGTGTTGCGATAATCTTGAGAATATGAGTAAAATGTAAAGGACCCGCTTTCGTGCTATGAGAAGCACTGGGTAAATGGTGAAAAACCATATATATATATAAATCAATCAGCATCGGATGGGTGATGCTGTCAATGTAACGGCGGCAGCCTTTACTTTCAACAAACATTCCCGGTATTGTTTTCAGTCGGATAGGTGGACATGGCGGTTTAGGTCAATACAAACAAGTAGACCCACCCGAGAGGGGTGTTATCACGTGGTCAATGGGCCGGTAAGCATGCATGTTAGCCACTCCGCTACCACCGGCAGCATAAAAAATACGTGAAATATATCACCATCATCAGGTTGTGTGACGGTTTATTCCATGCTCAGTCTTCGTAGACTTAGATGGATAGAACATCTTAGGAGGATGGATGATGGCAGAATAAAAAAGGACATCTTTTTTGGTGAATTACAGATGGGTAAGAGATCTCAGGGTCGGCCTCTACTACGATACAAAGATGTGTGTAAGCGGGACATGATTGATACAGGCATTGATAATGCACATTGGGAGCAAGTCGCCGCTGAACGTGTTGAATGGAGGGCAAAGATCAGAAATGGAATAAAGACAAAGGAGAAAATTATTGCAGATAAGTCACACACCGAGCGTGTGAGACGTAAGTGGTGCATGATGGTGGAAATGACCACATGTTCACATGCACCCACAGTGAACGGACATTTACAGTGCGAATTGGTCTTATCAGTCACATTCGCTACCGCCATAGGTAAAAGTTATTATGCCTTTTTAAAGCACAAACTATCGTCTGTCAAGACGGCAAGGTGCCAATCAATGAATCACTATCATCACCAGGTTGCTCCATCTTCATGCTATCTTTTCTGTTTCTTAGCTGATTCAGTACCGATGGATAATATATCTCAAATGTGACCCTTCATTTGGACAGAAGGACGATATATCACCATACTAGGGCTGTCGTGTTATTTGTTTTATTTCGTGGAATCCTCCGCAATTGTTTTGCTCAGTGAACGGAAATATACATTATAAAAGTTGTTAATTTGATTTTGCAAAATGTTTGGTCAAAACTACTTTTGATGTTTGGCGCTGAATCAGGTAATCATACTTCGATATTGGTGTCTGCACTCCGCTGCTCGCTTCACTTATTCATATTTTCCGTGGACAAGGTTTTGTAGGCGTGGCGATTGTCTAGGTCAGTGTTTCCCAACCTTTTTTGTGCTATGCCCCACCTAAGCCTTTCTAAAATTCGTATGCGCCCCCCCCCCCCCCCCCCCAACATGTGCATTATTTTTAATATTCAAAAATTTAAATGTTCACTAAAGAAACTTGAATTTTTTTTTATTTTAGAAGGGCTCACGGTTCCCAGAGGGGGCAGAGCCGGACCCCCCCCCCCCCCAGGTCCCGCGTCCCTGTGTGTCGGTTGTGTTGGGTGAATTTTTTTGTTTTTGTTTTGGTTTGGCGGTTACCCCAGACAAGCTGGTTTTCCCGCCTCCCCCCTTTTTTGTGTGGACCCTTAGTCTCACTGTGAGCTTTTTCCCACAGTGGTCCACCAGGCCCACATCTAAGGTGAAGATATGTGATGGGTTTTTATGTGATCATCCCGCCCATCCCGTTCCAATTTAGTTAACTTCAGTCTCAAGTCTCCCCGTTTTGTTATATCCAGCCGATTTCTTCCATTTTCGAATTGCCCCCCTTAATAATCGAATTGCCCCCCTGTGGGACGTGGGCCCCACGTTGGGAAACACTGGTCTAGGCTGTATAATAATTTGACTGGTTGGTTAGGTGGGTGGGTGGGTGGTTGGTTGATTGGTTAGTTTGGTGGTTGGTTGGTTGGTTGTTTGGTTGGTTGATTGGCTGGTTGGTTAGTTCTGTACCTTCTATAAGAGTGAATTTTAATGCACTTGGAAGATGTAAATTACTAACAAGTGGAGACAACCCTCCCCTTTATCCCGCCCTCCTGCTTTACGCTGTCCTGGTGCCTTTCAAGTAACGGTAAGGCAGGGCTGTCTGGATGAGGCTCAGGCGAAACCAGACCAGGAAGGTCTCTGTGGCGAAGTGATAACGCCACCTGTCTTGCGCTCTTGTGTGTTTAATTCCCGCCTACGTCGTTCGGTTCACCAGTGCAATTATCTAGACTCTTGGGGGTCGTCGCTGGAGCATCGGAGTTGGTACTTTGTGCCACGCTTTCGGCGGGTCTCCCTGCGGAAAGAGACCGAGCCGTATGGGATAAAACCAGGTGCAATGAAGTCCATCCTCTTGCCTGTTAAATCTTTTTTTTTTTCGAAATCAGACTTCATGCGTCGGTGAACTCTGAGTTGTCTTTGCTGTAATATAGGTCTCGCTTTTAATAACGTAAAAGTTATGTCATTGTCTTTCTTGGTCTAAGAAGAATGTTCATGTTCTAGACTTTCTACTACTGTAAAACATGTACTATGAACCTATAGCACAATTTTTAAATAAAAAAAATTTAAAAAAAAAGTTAGTTGCATATCCTTTACAGGACGTCGCAGTTAACACTGGGATGTTTTGTTTGATGTATTGGCAAGTTTACGTTCAGTAGTTTACCATTGCTTTCCGAACAACCGGCACTCATACCATTTTGTGTAAAACCAACCCAAGGCGGTCTGCTGCCAAATCGTCCGCATCTGTGCTTAGGACGCCGATATAAGGGATTATGAACTGCCTCCGTAACAATTCGTCACGGAGCCGGCTATAGCACACTTTTTTCGCATATCCTTTACAGGACATCGCTGTCAACACCAGCATTTTACCGCTGTCGTTGATTTCTTGGCAAGATTACGCTCAGTAGTTTGCCATTGCATTCTGAGCGGCCTAAGTTACCAACGCGGCGAGAACCGCTTCCAATTCTCGCGCGCTGCGGTACCTTACGTGAATAAACAGGATTACGGAGAAATTCCTTTAACGCTTAGGCCAGGGAGACCTGCGTTGTAGCACACTACCAAGAAATAAATTAAGTGAACTATTCGAAAAGATGTATGTGAACTTAAATGTTACAAATGCGCTCCTAGAATATTGTGCGTCAAGAAATAGAGACATACTGACATTCAACTAGATCTAATAAGATCGAAGAAAATTGGCTCATAAACGTCATCTCCACGTGAATGTTTGCAGCGAAAGTTGGTAGGGAGGTTCATGGCATTCATGTACAAGCAGTTTTTACCGGAATGACGGTCTCCTCGCTACATTTGTTAACGTTCAATATTTAAGTTGGGCAAGACTATATATAGCAGATGAACTGGAGTGTGGGACTATTGCCATCTCCCCCACCCACGAGCGCGTGCGTACGTACGTACGTACGTGTACACACACACACACACACACACACACACACACACACAGAGGACTCACACATACTCACATAAATTCAAGTGACCTATTTTAAACTCATGAAACATATGTTGTTTCAATCTCATGTAGCTTGTTCGTAATCTAATGTTTTACCCAGTCTCACCCTGAAAGTGTATGTTTATCATAACTGTTCTATTCATTTTTATTGGCGTTCGCGAGCTTTGAACTCAAGCGTACACCACACATGTATTGCTACTACTTCAAGTGCACAGGACTAATTTTTACATGTGGATTAGCTTTCTCTATTATCAGTGTTCGTGCCCATCCCTCCCACTTGCTCCTCACGGTCCCATGAGAAACGTAGAACAGCAGACCGGTCAAACTAACAGCACGCACAGGAATAGATGCACAAGACCTCTGCTAGAATGCCAACACAACAGTCCGCCACTAAAATTATAGTTCATTGTGGATGGAAGCAGTAGTCAATAGTACATCAGCAGTTGCACACACATTACTGCATAAGACAAAACCAGCTAGTTCAGTAACCGGCCTCTTGCCATTTTTCGGAACATGCTGTTCACAATGCAAATAACCGTGGTCAGATTTTTAAAATGTCCAGCATGAGGGAAATGCATAATTAATCCATAGCCTGAAGCAAAAACACTCCAAAAGATTTAACAGCATATCCGCAATATTGCATTCTGTTCAAAATCAGTATTTCTGCTGCTCGTTTCAGAGTTTCTGTTTCAGTGCTGAAATTATTACAAAATATGCGTACAACGATTGAGTGAATGGATATCATTGTTGACATTTATATGAACGCCAATACCGTGATTTTAGAGTACATTAATGGCAGAGCCATCAGTATATGTATGTTTCTGACATGTTTCGGGAAATGCTTGATTAAACTACTTAGTTGTTATGTGATTTCACAGTATGTGTGATTGGGTGCCTGTTTTGTTTATACCTGGTATATAGGATTTCAGTTCAAGTAGATTTCTTTTTTTATAAATGGATAATTATGTTACGTGGTAGCTTTAATAGAATTGAAATCACCAGGTAAGGCTATATGTTTGACTTAACTCGTGAGATAAAATATGTTTCCTTGATTCTGTCTACTCTCTTGTTGTGTATTCTGTGATCCATCTGGTTATTCACGTGTCTTCTGTAATTTTCGGCTTGTTGCAGGATTCGTATTCCACGTCTGCCGTCCATTGATTCCACTAATGTTATACCTTGCTGTCACTGTCATCCAGATCTGCCTATAGTACCTTGTGGTGTATGACAGGGGGTCTTGAGCCTGGGGAATTAAGGCCGCCAGGCTAGTTCAGTCGCCGCGCGAACTGTGCAGGTTAGGAGTATCTCCTCCCCCCCCCCCCCCCCCCGCGCCCCCGACAGAAGAAAATCCACACCTTTTCGAGGATTCGAACCCAGGTCTCCCGAAGGATAACCCGGCTTTCTTAGCCACTCAGCCAGCCGCTCCCCAGTGTTATACTTTCCGAATGGCTAATTTTGGTAGATCTCTGGGATCCTGCTATAATGATGAACCGTGGTTATGAGTTTACGGTGTCTGTCTCAGACCCAGAAGATAGAGGTCTCGATCCCTGCATAGGGCTGGGAATTATTCCAAGAAGCAATGGTATCTAAAGATATATGACACGTTCCCCTGATTGGATACCTGGCCTTTTGGGATAACGGCGAAAAAGAGGAGGTCCCGTTGTGCACGTTAAAAGTCCCACGACAGTTGCAAATCACAAAAAGTTGCAAAAAAATGTTTGCTTCACTGCAAAATTGTTAGGAAAAGTGAAAACCCACCAACGGGTAGATAGAGCCCTTTACCTTGGATGGAATGTATCTAGAGGAAGCAAAACTGACACAAATGCGTGCCGAATTGGGACACACGACCTCTGAGGTGCGTAACTAGATGTGACTTAGTCATCTCGAAAGAGGGCCAAAGAAGAAGAAGTATCAAAATACGACGTTTCTGTTATAAACCATGAAGTAATGTCGTATTCCACCATAGGCCGGCCTCTTATGATATACAGGGTATTTGCAATGTCATGTCTGACTACACTTTGTATGTAGAACAAATTTGAAAAATGAAGTATATGATGTCATAAGAAAATGTGCTCCACAGTCCACCGTGAAGCAATATGCAGTGAATGGCTGTCGTGTGCTAGAGTAATTCTTTGCACTCCAAAAAGAATGGTGTTTTCAACGGAAGAAAGACATTTTTTTTTCAAATGTGTTCTACATACAATATGTATTGAGACTACAACCATCCTGCATAACAATGAAATATAAAGTTTTCTTTAGCTACCTAACTAGTACCCGCACTAGTACCCCCACCAGTGCCCACCACTAATTAATTAACTAGATGCAAGCCGTTGTCATGGCTCAAAACACTGAGCGAAAATCCATTGGACTTCAGAGTTAATACTCAGGAGATTCACCAACCTAAACAAGATTACCCTATTGTTGAGACAGCACTGTTCTGTTGATTGCTCAGATTAGATCAGCTGCTATCCTCACATCGACTGTCCGGTTGTGATGGATCTCCACAATTTACTGCTGTTCGTCACGATCATAGTGTAAAATCCTCTGTCCTGTCTGTTTTGGATGTTTATCTTTCCGTTAACATCGCTATCTTCCTGATCAGACCTGCCATATGCCCTAACATGTAACACTGATTTCAGCAGTCAGTATGCATTTTACTAGTCTCATAATATTATTTGTGTGGAACTTCATTCTCTTTTAGAAATTCCTTTTCAATACCATTCACACCTTGCAGACGGTCAGCTAGCTATTTCTCAAACACTAACACATAGTTAGCTTGCCTACTCACACAATGGTTATGTGTTCGAATTTCCCTCGGCGCGGGAATGTGTTTTCAGTAACCCGAACTGCCAGCTCGACCACCCTAACACGGGAACCAGCAAATTTTCTAGGAACTACACAGGCCGATGTGTTATTTAATACATCACTCATCGAGTGCAGAGCTTTCTAAAAGTTTGGAGCTAGAACCACATACCCAATTAGAGCAACGGCAGCGCAATGGCTATTACGCTTGTGCACTTGCCTGATGATTATGTGTTCGAATCCTTTCGACTTTGGATGTTGTTCTCATTTACCTGGTTCGCCCGGTTCCACACATCCTAACTGACGTACCAGGAAATTATGTGGGCAGTAAAGACAACCTGTGTGGTAATAAACACATCACACACCATATACGCCTGAAGGTGTAATCTGGGTTCCTTTACCTTTACTGTTTGACAAGCACAGCATTCGGGTATAAACGTGTGTGGTGAAACATGTCGTTACCGGAAGTATAACCTTTGATATGCGGTCTAGAAGGAACGTAGTTAATTCATGTCAGCTCATGTGTGGACCATGATTTAGCTGCCTGAGCTATTTTGGGACATCCCATAACTTACGGAAACGTAGTGTAGTGGGTAGTGAAGTGTCGGTTTGATGGTCTACGGTTCGATCCACATCGAGGCGGATTCCTCCCAGGTCGACCCAGCCTAAATGGCCACCTGTAGGATGTGGTGTGAGAGTGCTTTCTACTCGCCACGACATTATCACTCTCATCTCTCTGTCATTTCTTCCATCTCTTAACACTTCTCTTCTTGCACCTCTTCGTGCCTCTATTGCTCTGCGTGTTCTTGATGCGTATATTTATTTACACATACATATAAACACACACACACACACACACACACATAAACACACACATAAACCATATATGATATATGTGTACGGGTGTGTGTGTGTGTGTGTGTGTGTGTGTGTGTGTGTGTGTTGATGTGTATGTAAATAAACATACGCATCAAGGGCAAGCAAGCCAAACATGAAAACATAGAGTGGATGGATTAGCCCCTACCCAAATACGCCAGCTAAATTTGAGAACCGGGCAATTATTTCTAAATGTGAAACTGGCTCTCAACTTGCATCTGCAATCTCAAAGGCAGCACCGTCAGACAAAGTGCTCGCTGTCTCTGAAGAACATTTGATTCCTTCCTTTGGGAGAGGTTCAATATAAGACAGGGCACTGAATCTTCAGACGGGCTCATCTCTCAACTTGCAGAAGAGAGATATAACGTCACACTGGAGAATGCATTTTAAAATATCTCTGCCCAGTGAACACAACATGTAAATAATTTTCTGGAAGGATCTACAGGTTAGAGCTCAACTAAATCAGGAAAGTAAACATTCAAGTCGGGAGTGAGCCTTCTTTGTAGAACGTTTCTGTTCTTCTTTCTCTCTTTTTTTTTTCTTTAAAGAAGCCTATTTCATGCGTATTTTTAGGAGGGCTCTGTATTATTCAAGGAGTTGATTGTGTGGTTTTAGAATAGGAGAAGATAGATGTAGTATCGGATGGATGGATGGATGAATGGATGGATGGATGGATGGATGGATGGATGGATGGACTGATGAATTAATGGATGGATACAGGTCAGTCGGTCGATAGGTGGGCGGCCGACCGGCCGACCGACCGACCGTTACATTGCAAAGAATTGTAACCTACCATACATGTCGTTAAAGGCGACGAAGGAGGGTTGACGCGAGTCGTAGAAAAATATACCTGCAAAATGCAAGCATTGATTGACAAGACTAACAACCTTTTGGTGTGAGCTGGTTGAGGAAATGTGCTCTTTTCGGAGATGAAAGGAAGAGAAAGAAGAGAGAACATTTTGCTGAATACCAGCGTTTGAAGTTCATGTATAAAATAAAAATGCACTGAATATCAGCGTTTAAATATCATGTTCGGAATAACAATGCGCTGAATGTCAACGTTTTAACTTTAGCAGTGGGTTAGTTGGTTACATGACCTTTTTTTACAGACCCTTGCAATTAACTCCAGCATTAAGGCAATTGCTCGTTTACTATTTTACCATTGTTTTCTGTATAGCCAAGGCTCATAACATTATGAGAAGCAAACTTCGATAATAAATCAGGAGTATCAGCGCTATGTGCCCATCTGTGGTTGGAAAAGAACCAGAATTTCATTCACCAGACACAGTTCTAGGACAGTAGATTGTGGTGTTCTCCCAGGGTGGCGGGAGACGTTCGCGAATGACGCCGAAGTTGAATGTGAAGTGAAAACGTGGTTTAGAAAACAGAGCACGCAGTTCTAAGCAATCGGTTTGGGAGGACTGATAAAATGATTGGATAAGTGCATCAATGTTGGTGGAAATTATGTTGATGAATAAAGGGACAATGTATGTATAAAAATAAACTAATTTCAAATTGGTATCATATTTAGTTATATTTCTACAACCATTTGTGACTTACTTATTAGCTTACCCTCGTATATATGAAAATTCCGAGATTTGTTGTGTTAAGGCTGCCGTGTGATATTGACCATATAACTCTGAAGTGCCGATTGTTTTATAAAATTATGGAACTAGCACTAAATGCCCATTACACCTTAAGTAGTGAAAAAAGGACCTTTATCTTTTACTTTACCAGCTCACTTTATCAAAGAAAAGAACGCCCATCACGACATTTGTCAGAACTATATCGATTAGCATTCGTCTGACAACCTTTGATTATAACTTTCTGCAGCAATCTGTCAGACACATTTCGTGCATTTTAAATGTGGCACCTTGTAGCCACACGACACCTGTCATTAAGACTTAAGACTTGACTGTACTGTTCCATAGCAAACGAACCTACAACCCTGACTAGACTGCATGGCATCATTTAAGAGGGATGCAGCCAGACAAGAGAGCTGCAGGACCAGGAAGAATAGTCAGTCAGTCAGTCAGTCAGTCAGTCAGTCAGTCAGTCAGTCAGTCAGTCAGTCAGTCAGTCAGTCAGTCAGTCAGTCAGTCAGTCAGTCAGTCAGTCAGTCAGTTAGTTAGTTAGTTAGTTAGTCGCGGTTCCAACTTCACGGCAACGGGTCGTCCCCATTATGCTCCGTTCTTGTGCCAGTAAATACCACACGAAATGCTCCTCACTGCCAATGTGAAAAGTGGAATAGACATGAGTCTCGACAAGCCAACAGCCCGCACAGGCACACTGTGCATAATGCCGCCGTCAGAATGCCAACACAAAAGTCCTTCACAGAAAATATAGTTCATCGTCGATAGAAGCGGCAATCACTAGAAACCCAGCATTAAAAGTCGAGAGGATCGACTTTAGAACAATCATGCAACACAGAACTGGTGTTGTCAACCGCTACAGACTGAGGGGGACACTGAGGTGGGGATGCGGGCACTCATAGACTGAATGTTTCGATGTCCATGAGGATAATTTGATGACCAACTAACTAACTAATTGTCTAACTAATAACTTTTACATAGCATCAAAGATGACTGTTCAACACAACGCACTGATAGTAAACATCAGTATCCGTCCAGCAATACGCAAAATCAAGGAAAAGTTCATTTGAGGGGTTTGATTGCCATAACATAAACAAAGAAGTGACATGCTTTAATTCAAATATTCAAAGAAAGGCAACATCTAGCGTGAACGAACAGATTAGTAATCAAATCCTGGAGAGAATGGAGGGGCAGAGAGTGACCAGAGGCACTTTCCGACAATCAGTACTTCTAGAAAGGGTCAGACGGACACATAATCACACTACAATTAGTACTGTTAGTATTGGGACTCTTCGCTGGCTGTTAAATATAACGACGGCGCACGTATTGAAACGTCCCGAGTGCTGTGATGTCGGTTCTTAACTCAACACAACTCAAACATGGAACGACACAAGCAGGTCAACAAATTCTAAAATCGTCGCCTCAGAGAGATGACAGTGTCAAGGTGGTGGCGTTCACAGTACTCAAACATTTGATTCGCGATCGATATCTTTGATTGTTTTTCTCAGGCTATTTCATTGGTCTCGTTGTTTCTCAGGAACTGATCATTCTAAGCAAGCATTGAGGAGACTACTGTAGAACAGTTGCTATTGGTGAGGAATGGTAGGGAACTTAAAAATTATCCCACGGACTAATTAACTTATTAGGATGACATTCTACGGGTTAGTTGCATATCATTTACAGGACGTTGTAGTCAACACCAGCATTGTTTGCTGTTGTGATCTCTTAGCACGTTTACGTTCAGTAGTTTGCAATTGCCTTCTGAACGACCGGCACCCATACCATTTCGTAAAAAAAAACAACGCAAGGCGATCTGCTGCCAAATAATCTAAAGCTGTGTTTCGAACGCGGGTATACGAAATTACGAACTGCGTCCGTAATCTCTTCGCCACGGAGCTAGCCTCTACGGGTAGCTGTACTTAAACACTATATGGATATCTACACGAAGGAAAGTCATTATATGCAGTCTTTAAATCATCATCATCAAGTGCCGTGCCGGCTGGCGTAGGCGTTCATGGCTCTCCATAGATCTCGGTCTTTGGTTTTCTGGATCAACTCTGGTGCTGATATTCCTCCATGCACCCGTCTCAATCCATCCAGCATCACTTCTCTTGGTCTACCTCTGCCTCTCTTCCCCTCGATCTTTCCAGTTGTTACGATGTTCTCCAATGCCTCTCTTCTCATCACGTGACCGAAGAAAGATGTTTGTCTCTGTCTTATTGTTGTATATAATGTTCTAGTTTCATTAGCCTGTTTCAGGCAGTCGTCGTTAGTTACTCTGGCAGTCCAAGGAATTCGCAACATTCGTCTCAGGAACCACATCTCTGTTGCTTCTAATTTCTTCTTAATTTGTTCATTTACGTTCCAAGATTCACTGCCATACAGCAAAACTGGTTCTACATAGCATTTCAGCACTCTCTTTCTTACATTCAGTGATAGTGACTTATTGCATAAGATACTCTTCATTTTCTGAAAAGCGGCTTTTGCCTGCCCTATTCTACTCCTAATCTCTGTTGTACATCTTCCATCTGATGTTATAAATGCCCCTAGGTATCTAAAATTATCAACTTGGTTAAGGATTTTCCCTTCTATTTCTATGTCACATTTTGGTGTCACCATTTTCTTTGATATTACCATTGTTACTGTTTTCTTGATATTCAAGGAGAGTCCTTTCCTTGCACTCTCTGTTACTACAACGTCTAATAATTGTTGTAGGTCTGTTGAATTATCCGCCACCAATACTGTGTCATCTGCATAGCGTATATTATTTATATTATAACCTCCAACTAGTATTCCTGGCATCTCTTTGATCTCTCTCATTATTACTTCGCTATACAGGGAGAAAAGATCTGGTGACAAGACACACCCTTGTCGTACTCCTAGCTTTATCTGTTCGTAACTACCCTCTTTATTTCCCATTTTAATTGCTGCTACTTGGTTCCAGTAAACATTCTTTATTATTCTTAAATCTTTTCCATCAATGTTGATATCTTCCAACATTTTAATCAGTTCATCATGTTTTACTTTATCAAATGCCTTAGTATAATCTATGAAGCACAAATATATGTCTCTCTGTTTCTCTATTGACCTTTCTATTAGTGTCCGTAATGTATAAATTGCATTGTTTGTGCCCTTTCCTTCCACAAATCCACACTGTTCTTCACTAATTTCCATTTTTATTTTCTTTTTGATTCTTCTCATTATGATTCTGAGTAGAAGCTTAGTGATATGGTTTATAAGGTTAATTGTACGAAAATCTTCACAACCAATTGCTCCTGGTCTTTTTGGTATAGCTATAAATACAGATTTCAGCATATCACTGGGTAAATATCCACTGCTGTATATATCATTCAACATTTTGGTTAATATATCTACTCCAAATTCTCCCAATACTTCTAATTCTTCTATTGTGATTTCATCTGGCCCAGCTGTTTTTCCTTTCTTCATACGTTTCATAGCGTCAGCGACTTCTTCTTTCAGAATAGGTGGACCTTCTAAGTTACTATCTTCTGTTAATTCTCCCCTTTCTCCTTCATATAATTCTCTTATATACTCATTCCACCTCTTCATTATAGCATCTTCCTCTAATATTATCTTTCCTGTTTTTGATTTCAAACACCCTGTATTTATTCTTATTTTTCTTCCTGTAAGCTCACTGATTTGTCTGTGCATATTTTTTGTATCTTTAATGGAATTTAATTCAATTGTTTTGCATTGCTCGTTTAACCAAGTTTCTTTAGCCTTCCCACATTTATCTTTTATTTCTTTATTTATCTTAGCGTATTCTTGTTTGTCATTTTTACTCTGTTTTCTTTTGTCCATCAGTTTTAATATATCTTCATTCATCCATTTTTTCTTAGCTATTTTGCCTCTCTCCGGTAATACTTCTTTGCTAGTTTGATGAATGGAGTCCCTTAACATTTCCCATTGTTCATCTATACTCTGTATTTTAGTTATTGCATTGTACCTATTTTTCACAGTCACTCTGTATTGTTCTTGCATTTCTTTATCTATTTTCAGAACCTCTTTATTAAGTCTCATGTTCTTAACAATTTTTTTCCCTCTCTTTAATCTTACTTTTATTTGTCCACATAGTGGTACATGATCACTATTACAGTCAGCACCAGGCATTGTCTTTACATTAATTAAAGCTTAAATCTTAAGTCTTTAAATACACTTAATAAGTGTGTCTTCATTATCAGTAGCAGGTTAGTGGATCTAATGACTTGTTGAAGTTGTATGATCATTGATCTTGCCACTCCACTCTCTCCTATTCTTTACAGTCTCTTCTTTTCTGCATAGCCATTACACACAATATTACTACATCATTATAAGATGTCATTTCTTGTGAGTCACTTCTCCTTTTCCCCAGAATTTGCACTCCGGGATAATCAGCTGGAGACTACATATCATACTGTGACTATGCTAAGGCGGTATTATTTGTATGTATATTTTTCAACTGTTGTCTAGTTACTGATGAGCGTAAAAGAATATGTTCATGTGATCTCATTTCTGTCCACGTCACTCGTTGATTTCTGTTATAAAACCACAATCCAACTTCTTTTCCGTGTCTGACACCAGAAAATATTATTTAGGTATAGTTGGGTAGAATTATCTGTTACTGTAAGTGGCTTGTTGATGTCTTGACTTTTAGCGGACTAAAGACATATTTCAAGACTGCCCAAAATACGACATATCTAGACAAAACTTCTGGTCTAGAGAAACAACAGTGGAAGATATACTCCATGGACCAGTATGGGAACTAAAACAGACAGTTAAACACATACAAGAGACAGCATTGCAGTTATAGACATATTTCAAGAGAACGAAAGAAGAAGTAGAGGACTCTTCCTTTCAATATAATATTGATTAAAGGTAAGGCTATTTCTAAGTCTATCCCCCATAACTGTTTGGTCTTCAAAGTTCTTAGAAATATTGTCCACATACACACTATGTACCATCACAGGCATTAGAAATAGTTAACCCATGTACCGCCTCTCGTCATAAACCTTAGAAATATTTACCCAATACACTGATCAATTGTCACAGACTTTAGGAATTAACCCAATACATTGACCTAACGTTATAGACTTTAGAAATTTTTTTCCAAAACATTGATCTCTTGTCACAACTTTAGAAATATTAACCCAGTACCTTGGCTTCTTGTCACACATCTTAGTTTAAAACATTTCAAATCTTTTGGAAAGGAGAAAGAACATATGAAAAAGGATGGCTCCTAAAACCATTAAAACTATAGAAGAAAGAAAAATGGAAAACAGCAAATTTAAACAATAAGAAAATTACAGCTGCTAATTCATAGCCCATGAAAAATACACAGAAGCTAATTCAGGAATTTAGGGGATAATTGCGGATTTTAAGGAAAAAATAGTTTGATGGCCTAGCAGAAGAGACAGAAATGGCATCATAGAACGCAAATCTCAGAAATATTTGAAATATCACAAGGAAAAATGGAAAATGTTACCAATCATGTAATGGGAAAGTTCTCATCGATATCAACGATCATATGAATAGATGTCCCGAATACTTTGAAGAACTTCTGAATAGATCAATCCCGAAAGATCCACCATAAACCCAGCCTGCAGACGTGGAGCTAGACATCAACTGAGAGAAATGTGTTTTTAATTTTTTAAACAAAAAAACGAAAAGCTGTCAAAATTTTGAATGATAGGAAAGCTGAAGATCCATTTGGTATCCCAGCAGACGCTATTAATATTAATATAAATGCCTCAGCATCATTAGTGCACACATCATCAGCAGTTTAGGAGTCAGAATAAGTACGAGATGAGTGCGAAACGTAGTTTTACTTACTATATACTGGATTATGAAGACAGCATAAGTACCAGGAGAAATAGAATTCAGTGGACTTCTCTTTAATCAGATGCAATGGAAACTAATCAAATTGGAAGGTGGGTCACAACAATCAGACCTACATATTCATAATTGAGAGACAATGATAAATAATAGATTGCACGATTTATTTCCTGGCATATTTCGCTGCATCTCGTCAGGTACATACTGCAGAATTCACACAATGTAAAGTAAATTAACTAGATAAATCTATCAAGTTGAATGTGCACATGTGCGCACAATAATGTCAATTGTCTACCATGGTAATTTCAAACTGACTAACATGTCTTTCTGTTTGCACAAATCTGGCTTACGTTGATTGATCATTATTGCTTCTGTAAACTTTAACAAGCGAGTATTTTGTGTGTTAAACAATTGTATACACCAATATACAATTGTATATAAAAATATACACAATATATACAAAATACAATTGTATTTACCAATTCACATGTAGTTGCCAGGCTTTCTACATCGGCAAAACAGAGAGGCAGCTGAACAAAAGAGTGTCAGAACACATACCTCAATGGATCGACAAGTACGACACACAGGCGATGCGAGCCTAGTGGGGCCGATACCGGAAGCTTCCAGCGTCATCAATCGCTAGGCACATTCTCGAAAGCTGCCATGTGATTAACAGAGACATTGCCTTTCGCATGTTGTTTAACACACAAAATACTTGCTTGTTTAAAGTTTGAAATTACCGTGGTAGGCAATTACTGTGCAAACATGTGTACATTTCAGCTTGATGGATTTATCTAGTTAATTTACTTTACGTTGTGTGAATTCTGCAGTATGTACCTGACGAGATGCAGCAATTATGCCAGGCAATAAATCGTGCAATATATTGTTTGTGTCTTCGTTATTCAAATTCACAACGGGAAAACATTGTTTTGAATGATAAATAAATTAACCAAGCAAAAATTAACCTAGTTTTCCTTGGTAAAACCTCACTTCAAGAAGGGAAATCATACACCTGTGTAGGTAGCAATGTACGAATATCCTGCACCAATCCCTCACAAAACTGTGACTCATAACGTTATAACCGGACACACGAAACAACCACGATGAATCTCGGTCGCATTTTGACCTGCTGAAGAAAACGAATCACACCGCGAATTTCTCAGTTGGTGGCAAAGGCAATAATAGTGTCTATGTTAGGTCGACCCCTCCGACTTCTTTAGGCATTTTTTGACCAGGTTAACGTTCCCGGGTGTAAGATTTACTTACTCTAGACTGTGGTTCTCAACCGGTGGGGAATTCCCCTCTAGGGGGAATTTTAGGATTTCCAGAGGGGAAATTAATATTGCTTCATGATCGCGTTGATACAAGAACCGATTACTTGATATTGTTTTTTCCTCCATACTTTACGGTTCTGCACTTCTCGCGCTTCTGAAATTCATTTTATAACGGAAGTAGACCAGCAAATCACGTTTTATGTAGATATATAGACTTGTTCTTGTATCTGTTATTAAATTTATCTTCCATTTTTACGTCTACTGTGTGTGTGTGTGTGGGGGGGGGGGGGGGGGTTATAGAGAGGAAATACGAAAGGGGGAACATAACATTCTGAACATATGGTGAAGGGGTGCATGGACCAAAAAAGGTTGAGAACCACTGCTCTGGACGGATTCCATCCAAGGTAACTGGCTCTATCTACCCGTGGGTAGGTTCTGACTTTTCCTGACAACGTTGCCAGTGTGTTGGCCTTACTGCTAACTCTTTGCGGTTTCCAACTGCCCTCGAATTTTCAACGTGCACAACTTGCACACGGTACGTCCAGTTTTTCGCCCTTACCCAATAAGGCTAGATATGATTAGATATTAATAGTTCATGGAAAAGGCGAGGACAAGCGCTCGGCGCTGGATCAGCCAATACATAGAGAAAATATGGAAATAACAAGACGGTCGGTCTCTTGTTTGAACCCATAGGGGGAAACGAAATATAAGAATACATCAAATCACACAGGGTTGAACTTTATAAACATAAATGAGTAATATGGAGTGTACATGGGAGGAGCTGAATGAGACAGCAAGAGATACGATGAAGTCAGTTAACAGAGGACCTATGCCCGGACAAAGCAAGAAAGAAGAGCGTGAAATTTAAAGTGGAATTTATGTAACACCCATGGAATGTTTATTTTCATTCGTTCGATTTCTCGAGCCACGCTGGACTGATTTTTCCTTATGGGCTACCTTTCACTATTACCAGTGTTCCTCGCCATCAGGCAACCCACTCCGACTTCGGAGGTACTTGTAATTACGTTCCCAAGTGAGGTCCAGAAGTCAACATTTTAGTCCAACTGAACGATGTAGGGGTTTAACCCGATACGTTGCCATTAGCACACTGGGTGTTTACGATCGATGGCTCTTATCCATTAGGCCATCCTGAACTCACAACTATGAAATTAAAAGGAGGCTTCAAACCAAAACAGAACCTACACTGACCAAATGGCCACATTACATATAACGATAACAAAGCAAGATCATTGAACTGAATACGTCATTTCAATTAGACTTGTGGATTATGGAAAGGCAATTGACAGCACTGGGAGAAAATCTCTTTGGAAATTGATGAGGCAATTTGGGATCCCACAGAGGATCATTAATTTAATGAAGGCATTATATAATAATATGAAATTCAGAGTTCGTCATGAGGGTAAACTAACGGATACGTTTGACATCAGAACATGAGTGTGGAAGGTGTGCCTTTTATCATATTTGTTATTCATACTGACTAATGACTGAACTAGTAAGATAGCAATAACTACCGCCAGAGATATATTCAGTGGACTCTTGACAGAGCAGCTTGATTAGCTGGACCTCATGTTCGAAATACGAAATCAGATATATGATAAAATAAACTTACTAGATGAGAGGCCAGAACACATTTAGCCTAACTAGTTTTTAGCACCCCCGTATATTACAATATAAAATAACACAAAGTAATGCAGCTTTACGTAATAGAATTACGAAAAATACAGGACATTGCGGCGACTGGCCTTCATCAGCAAACAAATACATAACACACACACACACACACACACACACACACACAAAACAACATATATCCCCCCTTCCCAGTGATACATTAAGGCATAAGAACGAGATGAGGATAATGAATAGATGAAAACAATTAGAACAATGAAGATAACATGAACATTTTAAAAATAATGTTTGACTACTTATCTCGGAATCCCAGGCTGTGCGTAATAGAAGCACGCTAAGGGGAAGCAACGAATTGTGATACTGTGGCCTATTAGGCATTTTGAAGGGACTTTTAATCAGAATCGGCTTGTGTATTACCTAAACCTAAAGGTGGAGTAAAGAAGATTAACACTACAACCTACCACATATGTCGTAAGAGGCAACTAAGTAAGTAACCACCCTTGTTTTACTGGGACGCTTAACGGATGCAAAGAACAGTATCATACAGTAACCCACCAGACAGGTCGTAGGCGGTGACGAAGGAGACTTGGTCGTGAGGCTGGCGTTCCCATTCCCTAGAAACCACTTTAGCTGCAAAGTCAAACCAATCATAAACACGTCAAAAGATATAAAAACACGAACAACGAAGAGGTAAGGAGGCTCGTCTAGAAGAGACATGGTGCGATGCTGAGAAAGCCACAAGGAGTCCAGATAGCAAATTGCCTTCCTTTCACCTATGGTACATCTATGTAGAAGTTGGGAAAAACAGTGGCGGAGGAAATGGACAAGAAATAAAGGAAGATCTAACAACACACGAAGAAGAGAAGTAAACGCAGACAGACAGGACATGGACAGGGATGGATGAGATAGCTAAGGGCTTAGAGTGAGTTGGTTCAGGTCCTATGTACCAATAGAGAATAATGGGTGAAAGAAGAAGAGAATTTTTAAACGTAAGAGTTTTGGAAATGCCATTTACAAATAAAATGTTAGTGACAATTGTTTTCTAAGCGAACTACAATTGAACAATTTATTTAGAAATTGCGCGTACAAGAAACGCGTTAATATCCTTTTTGTTCTTTTGAAATAAAAAGTCTTCTTCAAAATGTTTACCTCGTCAGGCGTATCACAGTATAATCTTCTACATGCCACAGGCATCAGGTTACATGTCAAATGAAATATATTTTCAATCTTGTGATTATCCGCTTTCTAATAGTGTTAGGCAAAACGTTTTCGCTGTAAAGTGTTTAATAGCATGCGTTTAGCTGTTATTATAATACAGTTGTTATTTCTTAGCATTGCTGCCTAAATATCATTTCTAAATGTCAATCGATTCTCTGTTTAATTTCTTTTCTCTTTTTTAAAAACTCAAACGTAGTCCATACATGCGTCACTAGTTCTAGCGCACGATACTGATTTTTGCGTGTTGGTTAGTCTTCCCTATTACCAGTGTCCCTCGCCATCAGACTTACCTACTCCGACTTCTGGGGTGCTTGTAATTTACGTCCTCATGTCAACGAAGTGGTTTTTGTTTCTGTTCAATCCACTCATTCAGAATTACAATTGCATCGCTCCATGAAGAATGTGTTATTAATTTCATTCGTCGTCCTTGTTTCTCTTTCTAGTTATGCACCTCAGAATTAAGCATGTCCAACTTCAACAATGTATTTGTTAAAACACACTTCCTTGATAGATTCCATTCAGGGTAATGAGTTCCATCTACCCTGGGTAGACTGTCTCTCCTTAGAATCATGCCAGAGACGCGACCTTGTGGCCTACACCGTGTGATATTCAAATGCCTGGAATTTATAATCAGCTTGTTTTATTTGCCTTATTAAAGAACACTAGCTAACCGATCTACTACCCAAGGTGCGCATGATATCATGAGAAATAAATGGTGCCGGAATTTGAACAAGGTAACTTCTGAGCTAAGGCAGATACGGTAACCTCTTATCCAGATCTCACCCATAACTTCTTAGCCACATATAGTCTACAATGAGAGGAAGAGATAAGGTGGTTTAGAAAGGTCATTCGCCTCTCACTTATCCACATATATTCTACATTGAGAGGAAGAGATAAGGTGGTTTAGAAAGGTCATTCGCCTCTCACTTATCCACATCTATTCTACATTGAGAGGAAGAGATAAGGTGGTTTAGAAAGGTCATTCGCCTCTCACTTATCCACATCTATTCTACATTGAGAGGAAGAGATAAAGTGGTTTAGAAAGGCCATTCGCCTCTCACTTATCCACATCTATTCTACATTGAGAGGAAGAGATAAGGTGGCTTAGAAAGGCCATTCGCCTCTCACTTATCCACATCTATTCTACATTGAGAGGAAGAGACAAGGTGGTTTAGAAAGGTCATTCGCCTCTCACTTATCCACATCTATTCTACATTGAGAGGAAGAGACAAGGTGGTTTAGAAAGGTCATTCGCCTCTCACGTATCCACATCTATTCTACATTGAGAGGAAGAGACAAGGTGGTTTAGAAAGGCCATTCGCCTCTCACTTAGTAAGTACACAGGTGGTCCCATACCAGACGCTGCCATTGGAGTGTGAAGTGCTATTTCGTCATATATTCTAGGCTACGACATATGAGATGGGGTGGCCAATGGTCTTCCTCGCCGCCTTTCTTCCCAGGCTATTACTAGAATATTTTTAAAATTGTCGGGCACCCGTTTCTATTAGACTATGTCGACCCCAAGCCGTATTAGTTGGAATAATAATCATGCCTATGCTAAGGGTTGAACCCTGACTACTGTCTTGGGGGGTGGGGGGGGGGGCGAATTAACCACTTTGCCACGGCGCTCTGCCAGTATCGGGTTTCTAATCTAGTTGTGCGCGATAATTACACAATAAGATCAGGATAATGTTTTACCCCACCCTTGCCCTGGAATAGTCCATCCTTATATGAACGGGCGAAAGAAGTAGTTCGGTGTTCAGTCAGCCCAAGATAAAAATCCGTCAGTAACTGGAAATCTTAAAAGTGTACGCTGTAATAAATCAATGACAACACATTAAACAATTGTAAACGTAAAGTCAGTTTAGTTATGCTAAACAGCAATCACAATCATTGTGTGCAACGCCATGGTCATGGTTCTCGGATCAAGATTGTGTTCTTGTCCCGATTATGCAATGTGAGCAAGCCATACATTATCTTTCTGCTTTCTCTTGCTATTTTCTCGTCAGTTGTGCCGCATATTGCCAAATTTTCTAGTTTATTTTACTTCATCCTTTGCCATAAAAAATCGTGTCCGTATATGGTATGTGAATGTGGAAATCCAGGGAAAGTCACCACATTAATTTCTCAACAATACATTTATGGGCAGTGTAAAAGCTAGGCTTATGATGAAAGTCACATGTTTAAGAAAATTGCATACCGAGCTTGAAATTGAATAGTGTGCCACAGCATGATATTATCACCATCGCACACACATAAAGATTGCAATATTTATATTGAAAGTTCCAATCGCATGATTTTTTCGCTGAAGCTACAGCTTATCTGCATCAATATCTCTGCATGGAGCATATCCCTCCAAACTATTGTTTTCAGAATAATACATGATTCTGCTTTTTGGAAGACGAGAAATAAAGTGTTTTACAGATCTATACTTATCTGGCAACATTTGCTACTTTTACTAAAAAATTTATGTGAAGGTCTAATACTTCACTTTACAGTGTCACTATTTCCTGTGAAATTAATGATTGATTGATTGGCACCTTGCCGTCTTGGTATATTATAGTTTGTAAAATGGAGTTCTACCTCTATTTAGCACAAAACCTAGGCTAAATTTAGATACCATGTGTTGCCAATGCAGCATGATCCCTCACTCCACTGCTCTAGTTTACTCCAAAAGAAAGGTACGTCCAAAACATCTGGAACAAGGCAAGCTGCAGAAGCTGTCGGATCAGTAAATCATTACTCTAACTGTCCGCCTGAAAGAGCTTCCATCTGAGACCAGCTGCTTACCAAGAATTAGGGCCTCGCCTGTAATGCTATGACATTTAGCCATTGGGTTGCATTTCCCCGCACTAGGGTAAGCTTTGTAACCTCCCAATTGCGCTTCTACGCCGTTGGTACAATGTGGGGTTCGGATGTGGTGAGCGACATTCGGCGCTAACAGAAAACTGGTAGTATCGTCCACTGTAATACGGTAGTTCAGTCAAAGGAGAAAATGATTGCAGATAAATCACACGCACAGAGCATAAGAGACGTAAGATGATCAGTCAGTCACACCTGACTAGGAGACTAGGACCTGACCATATGTAGAATGACTATATATATATATATATATATATATATATATATATATATATATATATATATATATATATATATATATATATATATATTATATATATATATATATATATATATAATTCATTGGCACCTTTCCGTCTTGACAGACGATAGTTTGGTACATTGTGCTTCGAAAAGGCATAATAACTACAACCCATGGCGGTGGCGAATGTGGCTGATAAGGCCAATTCGTGCCGTAAATGTTCTTTCACTGTGGATGCATGTGAAAACATGGTCATTTCTACCATCATGCACCATCTTACGTCTCTTATGCTCTGTGCGTGTGATTTATCTGCAATCATTTTCTCCTTTGTCTGTATTCCATTTCTGATAGTTGCCCTCCATGCAACATGTTCAGCGGCGACTTGCTCCCAATGTGCATTATCAATGCCTGTATCAATCATGTCCCGCTTTCACATCTTTGTATCGTAACAGAGGCCGACCCTGAGATCTCCTAGCCATCTGTAATTCACCACAAAAAGATGTCCTTTGGTATTATACTGTCACTGGACCACTGTCGTTAACGATAAGATGATAACCTAACAGAGACAGTCTGTATTCACAGCTGCAATTGTTTGTTACTAGTGGAGAAACACTCACGTCGGATCAAAAGAAACTACAAGTCTTTGAGAGTTCCCTAGGAAACGGGGAATCTATCGGCATTGTTTGATGTGTCGTCGTTCGGGAGAAAAAGCCTGTTGTGTCGTGGTGGAAGGGGGGACAACTATTCTTGTGAAGTTGGGAACAGATTGTCTGCCGCTGAGGCCACCTGGTGGTTACATCGAATGACGTCACTCAGACAATCCCCGACTGTATGAAAAACAGAATTTGTTACCGCCAGTGTGAACAAGGGAGTTGACATAGGCTGAAGTGTCTGACTAGCTCGTTTTTAATATAGAAAAGAATCTAGCGTGTTCTGTATCAATTCACGTTGAGGAACATGTGTCTTTCATGGCAAAGTGTAGATTCGATTCAGGATAGAGCCAAGTGTTCATAAGGTATTTACTAAATAGCCTTAGATGTAAATAATGTAGGATAGTCTAGTGATTGATAGAGCTAGAACTTGAACATAGTGTTGTTGCTTTGTGGTTAGGTATTCAAGGGGTGTCGGCGACAGTAGGCAATCGCATTGTTAAAACTAACTAGTGTGAGAGGTCAATTAGCTCAGCTGGTTGGAAATAGTGAAGTGGGATGATATTTAGAAGGATTGAGGATGGTTGTGGGATAGGGGAAATGTCCAATGGTGGGATCTTTCAGTGGGGGTCTACTTGGGTGCTGCACTTTACATTTGGTCTTTCCTTGTCTTACCCTAATTCAGACCGATGTGATGAGCTCCTCTGTCCCAAGACAGTGTTTGGTTCGCTGTCATATATCTGAGTGAGGCCGTCGGCCTACACTCATCTAATAGGGGTCAGTGTCCGATTGCTCTCACCAGGTGTGTTCTCTCTCTTTCACAGGTTCACTCGGGTTACGAAGAAAAGAAGCTGAAACATCACTATTTACTATCAGGGATACATTAGTGCAGGAAGAGTTATTCAGCAGCTTTTGCACTGGGCCCATGATAAAAAGGGTCGGAAGGAACATGGCTCGGTTGAGCCAAAACATATAAGTATCCAGCAGATGACTTCTTAGTGATGGGGATCATGGAAGTCAATAATGAGATTATTTTTCCAAACCACATATGAACAGAACACTAGTGATTATTTTCCACATCACATGTAGAAAGAACTATAGAGATTTTTCTAAGGAACAGGAACAGT
The DNA here is from genome assembly GCA_014155875.1 of Cepaea nemoralis. Classification (NCBI taxonomy): domain Eukaryota; kingdom Metazoa; phylum Mollusca; class Gastropoda; order Stylommatophora; family Helicidae; genus Cepaea; species Cepaea nemoralis. The sequence goes on along the minus strand of JACEFZ010017945.1, from coordinate 235,294 downwards.
GAACCTGGTGTTTTTACTAAATTACTAGATTCCTGTGGGACTGTAAACAATAACAGTTTTATTGTGAAACGGTAGGGCCTTTAGGGAATGAAATCACGTTATTTAAAGGGACAGTGTTCCATGTTTTCACAAGGCAAGGATGTTTTAAGTCTCAGAACAGTAGGGACATTTTAATAACATGGGGTGTGATAGATTCATGATCAGTATCGGACTATATCCGTGATTGGTGACCACGTATCTGGGTTATCAAAAGCTACTGGAGGAAGTCAACATCTTGCAGGAGGGACACATCGTTTGGTGAGGTTATCGTGTACTGAACTATGATGATGTTGTGTGGTCCTTACAGGGATGATCAGACTTTGCTCCTGAGCTGTTCGGTCTGATTCTGCAGATACACTAGAATACACGACATACATTCTACACATACACTTCTCACATACATACACTTTTCTTCATTAAATTAATGTGTTATTAATTTTTGGAAGCTAGAGTTGTTTAGTATGTTGCTTTGGGGAAGTGTGAGAGGGGGCATGCGCCAGTGGTGAGAGAGTAAGAGAGAGAGAGAGAGAGAGAGAGAGAGAGAGAGAGAAGAGAGAGAGAGAGAGAGAGAGAGAGAGAGAGAGAGAGAGAGAGAGAGAGAGAGAGAGAGAGAGAGAGAAAGTGAGAAAGAGGTATCTATTGGCTGAAGGAGTGCGGTGGATTGAATCTGGTGGATTCTCCAGAATAATGATATGGGGTTAAAAATAATGTGGGTGTTTATTGTAATTTAATTGTGATAAATTGTGATGTTTATGTTGTGTTTCTTGTTTGTCCATCAAGAATGATGATGACCATTCATTTCATCCAGTGGGGTTGAAGGTATGGAGCCGTCGGTTCTAAGATGGCTGATAAGGCCTATGTTGGCTCGAAATGTTCTTTAACAATGTGGGCAAGGAATGTTTGACGTTTCTGGAGGAGGATTTCCTGCAGTGGTTTTTCTGTCCTGCCTTTTCTTCACAGCTCTTGCAGTCCTGGTTGCCTCACATATGACTGCACCCTTGCGTAATGATGCACGCCACGAATTTCGGTCTCTGGCTGCAGCCTCCCAGGTGTCATGATGAATTCCAAAAGCCTTCAGTGAAATTTTTAGAGTGTCTTTAAAGCGTTTCCTCTGGCCACCTTGGGAGCGTTTACCACAACGTAGTTCGCTGTAAAAAAAATTCGTTTAGGGAGCCTGTGATCTGGCATGCGAGTCAAGTGACCAGCCCATCGAATCTGATCCATATCAGTAGAGTGTGGATACTGGGCATGGATGCTCTTTCTAGGTCTTCAGTGTCTGGAATCTTGTCTTGCCATTTAATCTTCTGTAGCTTCCTTAGGCAGACTGTGTGGAAGTGGTTTAATTTCCTAGCGTGTCGCTGATAAACAGTCCAGGTTTCACAAGCATATAGTAGTTTGGATAATACAACTGCTTTGTAGACTTTTAGCTTTGTTTGCAGGCTTATTCCAGTTCTGTCCCATACATTCTTGTACAGTCTGCCAAAGGCCGCACTGGCCTTGGAGATTCTTGCATTCACTTCGTCATCAATTGTGGCAGCTTGTGACACAGTGCTGCCAAGATAGGTGAATTTGTCCACAACATTTAGTCTATGATCATTCACTTTGATATTCGGCACAGTGTGATTATTCCCTGGAGCTGGCTGGTACATAACTACAGTCTTCTCCAAGTTGATATTGAGCCCAAAGTTGGCATAGGCATGTGAGAAAGCTGAAACATTATGTTGCATGTCCGCCTCTGAGTTGGCATACAGAGCACAATCATCAGCAAGCAGAAGCTCTCTGACGGTGTCGCTGTTAATTTTGGTTTTAGCTTTCAGCCTTCTGAGATTGAATAATTTTCCATCCATACGGTAGTTGATGTCTATTCCAATGTCGTCGTTCTCGAAGGCATTCATCAGCATGGCTGAAAACATATATATATATATATATATATATATATATATATATATATATATATATATATATATATATATATATATATATATATATATATATATATATTTCACTACCTACAAAGTCCCTAACATCTATTGCTTCTCTATCTATGCTAGTATTAAGCCTTATCAGCAACATCATCATTATGTATAGCCATAACATAAATTAACAACAGTATTTTAAACACAGTAATTTATCGTCTATTTATATTTAACCAACGTTATTATTTCCTATCTCCCAGTACGCCGACTACAGCCAAACCCAACCTAAAAATATTTAATCGGACCTTCGTGTAGATTTGAACTCACAGCCTGTACTTCGCAAGGCCAGCCTTTCGCCGTCTTAACTACACAGCAACAGAAACGCGACCTCCTTTCACCTCCGTCTAGCGAACAAAAGACACGCATTCCTTCTTGTGCCTGCCCCGTCTCCGGCCGACGATCTCACCTGTCCTTATTTTCTGGTTGACCTAGTGGTCGCTTCTCAGGTGCCAGCTCGCCTGCTAGACCCGATCTCTGTTTTTGTTTATATTATTGCTGTAGCCTTTCGTTCCATATTTACAAGCTGTTGCACTCGCCTAGTTCTCATTAATTGTGTACGTCTAATTGCTTAGTTTACATATACATACATAGTTTATCGACACTCAGCTAATCTAATCGATTAATTTGACTCCCATAACTCTATTTCAGCCATTTAGATATAGATCATTTGTAGGACGTCGCATTCAGTCCTGCTCCTTGCCGGTCGTGATTCCTCAGCGAGTTAACGTTCAGTAGTTTGCCAATGCTTAGTTGTTTAGACCGCTATTATAGTTAGCTAGCTAGTTAGATGTGGGTCCTTCGCAGGACGTCGCAGTCAGCCCTAGCCTTTATCGACTGCTCATAATTATTTGGTAAGCTTACCTACGGTAGTTTGGTATAGCATTCTAAACTAAGATACCTGATTATAATATACAATTATACTAATTAGGTCTAAATCTTACACAACTTACGTTCAGCTTCTACCGTCCCGTTGTCCTTCTGGGTTCCATAGTTGAAATATAATTGCTCTCTTCAATATCTCGTTTGTCGTGGATCCCACCAGACGTTTTCTAGTCATTGACCTTAGTCTCCTGTGTGATTCCGATCGCAGTGTCTCTGGCTAGTGGTTGTCCTATCTGACGTTAGCCATCATTTGCAACTAATGAGCGGTTTCCTTAGCCAACAGTACCTCTCAAATGGCTTGCACGCCATTTTGTGATCCTCGGAATTTACGTTCCATTCCGTCAGGCCTAGTTTACCTGGAATAAATGGTCCACAGATCCTTGACCATCTGCTTTTCCCGGCGGTCCAGACGGAACTGTGATATGTGCATCTTTCCCGTCTTTATTACCGCCTCTCCATCTTCCTGGACACTAAACAGCCTGGGATATGGACATCACCATCGCCGAAGTTCCAAACCCCTACCTCCTGGACTGGGCGACAGCCCAGCCCTCGGCCCACTGGGCCCTGTTGCTAAACCGTACTCTTGCTTGTTCCAAACTGTCCAAATTGATTGGATCCTAAAGTATATATCACTTCTCGAGTTGGCGCCTTTCTGGAATCACTTGACGTCGCTCTCCCCTTGTCGTGAAGGGCTACCCAAATCAGCTTTTTAGCTATACCGCATAATTAATTCACCTTAATCCGCTTTATTCTAGATCCTTTGACCCCACTAGGTTGCAGCTTGAGGTTGAGGACCTTATCTTCCCGCCGTTGCCTGTTTTAGGTCATGGGGTGTGTCCGTCCCCATATATCCGCCGCATCCTTTGTATTTCTTGCCCATCCGACAGTTCCCGACAAAGCCTATGCTAAGTTTGGCTTCTTGTTTCCTGAATTTCTAATTTCACTAACAACGAAAGGTAAACTGGCGGTACCCAGTCAGTGCCCGGCCACTCACTTATTTTTGAACTTATACTGGTCGGTGAACTTTCTGTTTTAAAACTATTCCAGTCAATGTCCTCCGGTAAACTCAGGCGGTTTGTGAAAGCCATTTCCCATACTGTCTCATATATATATATATATATATATATATATATATATATATATATATATATATATATATATATATATATATATATATATATATATATATATATATATGTTCAAGACAGTTTTGGCCGGTTCGTGGTTACAGCCGTACGGCTTCTAGATCGACTCAGCTTTATAAAATGGATACCAGCAAATAAATAAATGTTAAAATTGCAAGAACACGCATGTTTGACGTGGCTACATATGAATTTGCATCATGACCAATTTCACAATCTCTAAGAAAGACAACGGATGCCTGTGAGCTTACATGTCACTGAATATTATTTAGAAAATCGTGGAGCAAAAAGTTTAAAATACTGATATTTTGCAAGAGCTGAATATCGAATAAAAATAGTTCATAAACAGTATCACGTCTGGGAACCTGAAATATTTTATAAACATTAAACGTCACAGTGGTTTAAAAATAACAGAATTGGAAGACAATTGTTCCTGGAAGAAAAAGCAGGGTTCGACCAAAGCGGGGAAAGGCAAGGGACATTAAAGACGCACTGAGCATGAAAATGTACCGAGGCGGGAGACTTGACAAAGGATAAAGAATCTTGCGACAAAGGTTGCGAAAAAAAGCCACGTTCTGATACATGATGATCATAAGACATCAGCATTTTCTGAAAACTGTCTGAGAAAGAATGGCGGAGAAGAAATAAACTGACCATCGCACAAAATTATGCCGTCAACGAGAAGATGCAAGACCTAATATTCCATGCACTAGTGACAGATTATTTGTCGTGGAAATGTTTTTATCACTTTACTGAAATGTCAAAGCACGCGCGCGCGCACGCACGCACACACACACACAAAAAGTTAAAGCCATTCAAAAAGTCATCATCATCAAGTGTCATGCCAGCTGGTGTAGGCGTTCATGATATTCCACAGATCTCGATCCACAGATCCAGTGTTGTGGATCAACTCCGCTGCTGATATTCCTCCATGCCAGTCTCAATACATCCAGCATCATTTCTCTTGGTCTGCCTCTGCCTCCTTTCTCCGCAATCTTTCCAGTCGTCACGAAGGTCTCCAAAGCCTCTCTTCTCATCATATTAAATGTATTCGTTACGATTTTGCCATCATTAGCTGAATGACGGTCTGGTGTCACCCGTTGCTGATGACGCTATCTACCCGACGAGGTTGTCCTAAGACAGCAATTAACGTCGTTCAACTCTGATATATAACTATTCATGACATCTTGGAAAGATAATGTGGTGGTTTCCTTTGACTTCCACATCCACATTGGGGTCTTTTACCTCTGCCTTTGACATCCATCTCCGGCTTTCAAGACAAATGAATGCCCTGCTCTGCTCAGCTGCAGAGTTGTCAACTTATCCGGGGGAATACTCGGTCCCCGGGGCTGCGTTTGCCACACCGTGATGTGTTTCTCATTTTCTACCACTGGGAGGTGCAGTTGTGATTTTCCCTTCCTAAAGTTATGGTCTATGATGGCCAAAACTCTCCAGTACTTTTAGAGGACACCCAAAAAACCATAAATTTAACCCAAGAAAAAATCAAGCTACGTAGCTGTAATCTGCTGTGGGTATATAAAACTTTAGGACAATTATCATTTTTCCAGGCCTGAGTGCACGGAGGAATATGTACTCTTTCCCTCACGTAACGAACGATGACAGTTGATAACGAAGCTTTGTCCGACAACGCTGATGTCAATGTCAGCGTAACGGCTTAACCGTTACATCAGCGAACCCGCTCTTAAGAAAGAAAGACCAGCTTGCATATTATTTACTATGTGTGTATATATTGTTTATACCATAAGGCTGTATCTACGCGTCATCTATCAGAGACAGATCATCACCTTCACCATCATCATGTACCGCCGTGTCGATTGGCGTAGGTTTTCATTTTTCTCCACGTATCTCGGCTCATGGTGTTCTGAATTAACTCTGCTGATGATATTCCTCCGTGCCACCGTCTCTACCCATCCAGAAATATGCGGTCAACTAAAAACTTCCGGACACGTGATCCCTGCCGCTTGAATAACTCTGTCTGGAAGTCCTTGCTGGTTCAGCACGCAAATATTGAACTGAATCCTGCTCAAGTCCATAGTTGGCGGAGTTGCATTCTTATCGGTACCAGGATACATCGGCGTCGTTAGAAATGATAGATGCTCTATTCTTTCCAACGATGTGTTAATAATGCCAGACACGGACTGTCCTAGAAACAAACAATCGTAAAATAGCATCATTTGAGATGAGATGCATAAGAAACTCAGCAGGAAAAACAAGAATATATAGACTAGTTAGAAAGTTAGATATAGTGTAGAGATACCATAAATTATTGACTTTACAGAACACCAAAGAATTAGATTATTCGGACATTTAGTTAGAATGGAACTAGATCAACCATCAGATAGAGTGTTCTACATACGAACATCTGGATACAAGGCGAGAGAACGATCTAGAACGAGTTGGCTCGATGGAGTAAAAGAGATATTGAATAAATTAAATATTACGCTAGTACAAGCAACAAAATAAACGAAAAACAGAAAATTACACCAATCGTCTCTCTGCGACTCTTCAATACAAAAGCGGTAGCACAAAATAAGAAAAAGAAGTAAGCAAGGAAAGAATAGAGATACTGGATGCTTCTGCCCCTACATCAGAGAGTCACCCAGTGGCTCTTGGCTACTTTATGAACGCTTTCAGGGAGATGTTTCTAAAAGAAGACTTTCAATGTGGATTGGCTGAGTCGCTTGCTTCCCTCTGCGAAGGTCATGGGTTCAGTTCTGCACTACGTCATCCTGTTCACGGGTGCAGTTTTCTCAGAGAATCCTGAGGGTGTTAGGTGGAGCTACCGTATTTGTGTTCTGTGCGAATCATTCTGTGGAAAGAAACAAAGCAATGTGAAATAAAACTCGATGCAATGAAGTTAGTCTTCTCGCATTGAAACTTCTTTTTCTCAACTGAATTAATCAACGGCGCTAGAATGCAGAGTTAGGAATGAAAATCACTGTGGCGAGCAGAAAGAGGCAAACCAAACGCGCGAGTTAGCTCGTAAATCAGCATAGAACAGACATTTATTTGATGTACGTTTTTTTATTGATTACGGTAAGGCTCACAACACTTATAGATATGTCCAGAGTGCAGTTATGATATTATAGAATGAACAGAACATAACTCAGTCGAGCGGAGGGAATAGAGAGTTGTCTTGATAAATCATCGAAGACAAATATATAATAAGTGATGAGTGAATGACATACGATACTCTGGCTGCTATGGTTAGTCGCATGTCTTTTTACGGGAGGTTGCAGTTATACCTAACGTTTATTAATTGTTAGTAATTTACTAGGTAATTTTATATTCAGGGACGTCATTGCTTCCGAACGGCCAACGCTCATACCAGCAAACTCGACGCAGGTCGATCTGCACCCCTATCTCCTGCGGCTGATTTTAAACCCTTGATTAAGTATTCGGGGAATTGTGAAACAGCGTTCACTAATACCTAAGCCACAGACACCGACGACAGCTATGGCATATAAATACTATTCAAATGACTACTCATTATCATATACAAGGTGGGCTGCAGAACGTCGGTCTCATCATGACCCGTCGAAAATTGTTTCTCTCTGTTGCTATTTCTCCCGCCTCATGCTGCTCGAAGTCCGCCTCTGTCCAGTAACCATGCCTTCCATCATTGATCTTTTGAAACCACTCTGACGTATAACATGGCCAAAATATTTCAGCTTCAGAGACAAGACGCTGTTTATGATCTTGCTTTCAACCATGTCCAGATCTTGTAGAATTTCAGTATTTTGCTTCTTCTTAGTCAAAGACATCCTAAGAATGTTTCTGGAACTTTTAAGATGTAACTACAATAACTATAGTTGGTTAGTAACTATGATTTCCTGCGATATTAACATATATACATATACAGATATACAAACATACGCCACATACAACCTCCCTCACACGCTTTCAAATATTGCCCTGCTGAAGGAGCTTAGACTATTTGTATCTATTTCTTACAAGGTTAAAGAGATCTCATTTCATTTTGGAAATTTTTGGTGTGAATGATAGATCGGCCGTGTACCACGTATATTATTCTGCCGAGCCACGCAGTAGAATATTAAAAGCCACTATGTCTTAATTATCACATCAACTCCGTCAGTTCGAGACATTTATTATGCCACAGTTTCTCCGTCAGTTCGAGACATTTATTATGCCACAGTTTCTAACCTATATATTGATTACTTTCAGGAACTGGCTTCCCCAGAGATAGCAGTGTCATTAAGCTTTCTTAAAACTAGTTCATGTGCTTATATATATATATATATATATATATATATATATATATATATATATATATATATATATATATATATATATATATATATATATATATATATATATATATATATATATGTTGGGCTCCTGCTATCCTGTCTTTTCATTTCTTTTTCCCTTAAATAATGCTCCCAGAAACATAATCGTTAAATCACATCTTTTGAAATGAGATGCTTATGTAACGCTGATGAAAAAAACAAAAACAAGAAGTGATAAGGAGACAAACATGAAATTAACCGCAAATATTACTATGACTGACTTTATCGAACACCACAGAATTAAATGTTTCGGATATTTCGTTAGATTGGAACAAGATTAACTAGCTGCTACAGCGTTCTACACCAGAATATGCGGATACAAGGGTAGAAGACGACCCAAGAAGAGTTGGCTAGGTGGAGTAAAAGAGACATCAAATGTGACATTAGTAAAAGCAGCAAGGCAAGCCAAGCACAGAAAACTACCTCGTCTCTGCGACGCTTCACGGCACAACAGTCAGACATGGGAAGAAGAATGCTCTAATATTACGCCCTAGACAAATTGCGAACCAAAAGCCCAACCGTTGCCAAAAGTACTTAGGCTTCCGAATCATGATGCTCCTTATAAGTCAGTGTGCTTCTGTGCCCAGATCTTGTAATATATCAGCAGGTTTTCCCGTCGGGATTCTGAGAATATCTTTGTAACAGTTACCTTCAAAATCCTAAATTAACTTCTCTAGTGTTCGTGCAATTGTCCACTATTCACATTTTCATGCACGTTGCAACGGAAATGGTGCATAACCTCTAAATGTGTACTTTCATTGGTTTGACCATAAATGTTAATAGTTATAACTCCTGCAGAGCTCATGATCTTCAAAGACCGACAAAAAGCTCAAGTGAACGTTATCAAGGAATACCAGAACGTGGAGCAAAACCAGACCCGGCAACTGAAGGCTTGTCCCTGCATTACCTCGTCCTTCACTATGAACAAAATCATTTTACACCGCTTGTCAGGATCTCACAAACAACACATAGAAAAGACTGAATAAACGCGCAAAATAAGTCAACTGGCAGAAAAATTACTTCGTTTAAAATAACAGCAGACATTCATTGACTACAGAGGGAAAATCAACACTCTCATTTTCCAGTTTTGTAAAACTACCACCATGGTCAATAGGCTTTGGAACCATGCCGACTTGCAACATACACTTCTCTACTGACATTGATCTCGGCTTTGTAACACTAGCAACAACATACCCATTGAATGTCACACGCGTGCTATATGTATGGGAAACCTACAACAATAGATTGTAACAACCGTGACCTTCGTTTACGGGAATCGAGATGTGCTACTGCAAGATGTAACTTAACAATCATGAATGCCAGTCTGTCTGTGTGTGTTCGTGAGTTTATCTCTATGTGTGTTAGTGTGTGATTGTGTATGTGTGTGTACATGGTTGTATATGTATGTACGTCTGTGTATATATGCTTGTACATGTTTATAAATGTATCTAGGTGTTTGTATTGTGGGTGCTTATATGTGTGCTTACGTATTTAAACATTTGTAGTTACGCATTTGCGAATGTTATTACATTCTCTGTTTGTCTGTCTGTTTGTAAGTATGTATGTACTTAACTACACAAGTATATATCTATCTATGTACGTACGTCGGAGATGATATAACCAAGGAGCAATATGATGCCCTAAATATAGGTGGTTTTGAAATACCAGAGATTAGATATGCTGATGATACAGTATTACTATCCGCATCACAGAATGGGATAGACAAACTAATAACCTCAACAAAAAAGAAGAGTGAAAATCACAACTTATATCTTAATATAGAAAAAAAAAATAATGCATATAGATAAAACTAATATGAAGAAAGAAATATATGTTGATAATAAAATTGGGGGTGGTAGGACATTTAGAATATATTGGGTCATTAATTACCAACAATTGTTACACAATGAAATGAGAAAAAAAAAATACATATACCTATTGCCCTTCAAATGCTAAAACAACTGAATAAAATGTGGAGTGGTACAGACAGCACTACAAAAATTCGATTTATTTTTAAGCGCATGCATCTTACCCATTGCAATATGCGCCTGTGAGACCAGGACACATTAAACAAGCTGAACAACGCATAAATGCCTTTGAATATAAATGTTATAGAAGAGTTCTAAGAATATCTTGGATAAGAACAGAACAAATGTATCCATACGGCAAGAGCTGAATATTGAAGATGGCAGGTTACTATAGACGATAAGACGAAGAAAATTGAAATATTTTGGTCACTTGAAATGTCATAAAATTGTGAAGAAAACAATAATGGATGGATATATGCCCGGGAAGAGAGGAAGGGGAAGCCAAAGGGAAGATGGGTGAGGGATGTTGCAGATGATCTCCATATGGGAGTAACAGAGGCGGGACAACTTTTTTTATGACCGAGAAGTTTTCCAAACGGTTATTATGGGGGTGACGTTCTGCAGTGGATATGTTACTGAATGAATGAATGTACGTACGTAAAATGTGTGTATGTATCTAAGATGTGTAGACATACATACACAGACATAGACACACGCGCACGTCCATCCATTCATCATCCCACCCACAGCACAGACAGACAGAAAAACCGACCGAATGATTGACCGAGGCAGGCAGGCAGGCATGCGCTCATGCAAAAGCTCACGCAGGCACGAACACACGCACGCACTCACAGACAGACAGACAGACAGACAGACAGACAGACAGACAGGCAGACAGGCAGGCAGGCAGACAGACAGACAGACAGACAGACAGACGTAGGTTTTATATGTACACTAACAGTACATAGTCAATTACTGGAATATCCCTGCTGTCAGTGAGTTATTATTCTGGTGACAGCACATCCTGTGGCCGGCGACCAGTGATTAATGACATTATTGGGAAATTACCATGACAATTCTGCCCTGGTTGTGAACAATCGGGGTCTGCTCTTTGTTGTCACATTTGTATGATCGCTATGAACGAACGTATCAATTGTTCAAGGGTTAAGTCTACGTTGATGACAAGCTAATTGTTGATGTCGGACAGACAACAACAACAGTGGGTCAACGATTACTTGCATCGATATATTTATTTCATGTTAAATTGTTTTATTGTTTTAACATACAATACTCACAAACACGACATATCGGGTCCTAAGTCAACTGAGGCGATTGAAAGCAAACCACATTTGCGTTTTTCTTCCCTTTAATTTGTACGATTGTCGTCTGTGATGGATTTGCAAGTAATTTTTAACATACATTAGAATATGTTCTAATTTCTTCTAGCTGCTCTAGTAGATCGGAACCTGAATGGGAAGGCTCTGTGATTCTTTGACTTCACGAATCTGTTTCTCACAACTTTGGAGTCGATACCACAAGAGACAGTACAGGAGCTTAGCGTAGAGCTCTAGAAGTAAATACATTTCATAGACACTGGTATGGGTCCAAACCTTAGACCTGGTGCGAGGAAATGCAAACTAAAGACTAAATGTCAAGGCATAGCAGACCAGGACGTAAAGTCTTAGTCCGCAGCTGGTCTAGGATCAAACCTCCGACAGGCGGACAGTTAGACCATTGCTTTGTTGATCCAGCAGCATCTGCAGCTTGCCTCGTTCCAGATGTGCTGTTGTTACCTTTCCTCTGGAATAAATGATGCAGGCCGAGAGAAGGATCTTGCTGCAAGGGCAACACATGGTTTCTATATTTCAGCCCATGCTTTGTGCTAGAGAGAGGTAATACTCCATCCTTTGTCTGGTTGTAATTATTATGTCGTTTCCAAAGCGCAATGTAGCAAACTAACGCCTGCTAAAACGGCAAGGTGCCAGTGGTGTCTAAAATATCCCTGACATCAGTTGCCTCTATGATGTTTCTGATCACAAATGTATTGATCTTCTTGTTGCAAGGAGCTCATCTGAAACTGTGTGCAACGCACATACTTGGCGTGGTCTCGGTCTTCTTGTTGCGCCCGTTGTTGCCTCACTTCCCAGTCTTGATGGCAAATAAAACTGTGCATGTCCTTTGCTGGGCTTTGCAATCAACTCTAGTCAGATTTAGCAGTTTGTGATTTACTAGGTAATTTTACGTTCAGTACTTTATCATTGCTTTCTTAGCGAAAAGTGACCCAACTGGTTTGTTGGACGATCGCATGAGGTCGCTGTTTGAAGAGAAAGTTTCAACACGCTAAGCCTCTCAGTCGGTCACGCTGAGCTATTGCTATCAATTAACAAATGTCGTGATTATTAAAAACTAGTGTTGTAATTGTTAGGAACTAATGTTGTAATTGTTGGGAACTAATGTTTTAATTTTTAGGAACTAATGTTTTAATTGTTAGGAACTAATGTTGTTATTGTTGGGAACTAATGTTGTAATTGTTAGGAACTAATATTGTAATTTTTAGAAACTAATGTTGTAATTGTTAGGAAGTAATATTGTAATTGTTAGGAACTAACGTTTTAATTGTTAGGAACTCGTGAATACAGGCAATGGAAATGTTACCATAATCATCATGTGTTACTCTTGGTAACGTCAGTGAAGATATTGTTCGGCAAATCAATGTCTTCTGTGTCTTAATATGCTAAAATGTTGATGTCTTCCGTGCAATTCTGCCATCAAATGCGGCATTTCTCAAATATGTTGATCTCTGTCTCTAAGATCCTCAATATTCCAGGTTATCTGTAACATTCTTTAAACCCCCTATTTTAGTAAACTGAACTCAAAACCACAAAGGTCAGTAGATTACTACATTAGTTCCTAACAATTGCAACATTTAGTTCCTAAAGATTACACCATTTAGTTCCCAAACATTAAAACATTAGTTTCCAACAATTACAACATTGATTCCTAACAATTGCAACATTTGTTCTCAACAATTACAGCATTAGTTCCTAACTATTACAAATTGGGTTCCTAATCATTACAGCATTAGTTCCCAACAATTATAACATTACTTCCTAAAAACTGCACCATTAGTTCCCAACAATTACAACATTAGTTCCTAACAATAACAACATTAGTTCGTTATCATTACAACGTTAGTTCCTAACAATAACAACATTAGTTCGTAACCATTGCAACATTAGTTTCTAACAATCTCAACTTTCCTCCCTAACAACTGGATCAATAGTTCCTAACAATAGCGACATGCGTGTATTGGTATAAAGTTAAGTGAGTAAAGGACCTTTGTACACGATTTAAAAGCATTGGGCAAATGGTGCTAAATCCATATTTGTATAGACAAACCGGCACTAGATGGCTGATGTGGCTAGTAAACAGTATTTGATAAGCAATAAAGTAAAGGACCCGTAGTTTAGTTTAGTTTAGTTTAGTCGATGGATCAACATCACGGCACACGGGTGTAACCCATAAGTGAGCCGTTCTCCTCCCAGCTCAAATCTGAGCCTGGAGAAACTCAGCCCAGTGCACGAACTCCGTAGCACCGGCGAGGATCCTGAAATACTTTGGGTAGCTTTTTAAATCGACATTTTTCCCGGGCAGCGCCGTTAGGCTACTCTTTTTCGATTTCCAACTGCCAAGGGATTTTTTACGTGCGCAACAATACACACGGGCGTCCGATCTCACTACCCAGAGACCAGGGGAAATTTTATTACTAGAAGTCCACGTGAAATAAATCCTGGTCCTCACCGGGGCCTGAACAAGGGACCTCCAGCACTCGAGGCGGACACCATGCCTCGAGACCACACAGCGCCCTAGGACCCCTTTACACCCCTAAGGCGCTTTAGGCATATGGTACTAGACCCATATTTTGATAGACCAATCGGTACATCGCCGGTCTCCCTGGCCTAGGTGGTTAACGTCTTTCTCCATAATCCCATATATCTACATAAGGAACGTAACCAGCGCGAGAATCGGTAACGGTTTTTGCCGCGTTGGTAACTTACCGGGTATGTGAGCCGGTCGCTCAGAAATCAATGGCAAACTACTGAGCGTAATCTTGCCAAGAAATCAACAATCAGCTGAAAGATGCTGATGTTGACAGGATATGCGGAAAAAAAAAATCGGCATTTCAGGAGGCGCATGGTATATTGGCGAGTACGCTGACAATATCATGAATGAGGTCGGACCAGGTTGCAATGCCTGCACTCGCCGTTCGCCACGTGAGGGAAAAACTGAGCACCCATTCCTCCGTGCCCTCAGCCCTAAAATATGTCATGGTTCTAGCACTTCACATACCCACAGTAAGTTCCTGCTACGGTAATTAATTTTTTAATCGATATTCCGGGGTAAAGGGAGGGGAATGGGTAGTCAATATCACGCTCACCGCCTCCACTTCCCCAAACAATCGCTGGTACCTCTTTTATGCTTAATGAACTTGATTGGGGACTCGGGTAATATTTTTTTTAAATTCGTCACAATGCGATGCGAATTCGAAACTTAGACCACCGAGCAAGAAGTCAAGAGTACAGCCGCAACGCCACCGAGGCACCCCAGCTGATTGTGCTATCATTGTTTTCTTATATCTCTGCATGATTACATCTTCACATCCCGTATTGTACCACGTGATTGAATTGGGTAGTGACGAGAGTCATGATGTAGTTTATTTTACACAGAGACATTGCGTCATTAGAGACATGTGTTCATATAACCAATCCCAAGGCCAGAATAGCATTCAATAATCTGGCCTGGGGGTGAATCTTAATCAATGTGGTACTGTTGGGGAATTAATTAAGTGGCTGCCTGCCTGCCTGTCTGCCTGCCTGTCTGCCTGCCTGCCTGCCTGCCTGCCTGCCTGTCTGTCTGTCTGTCTGTCTGTCTGTCTGTCTGTCTGTCTGTCTGTCTGTCTGTCTGTGTATCTCTCTTCTCTCTCTCTGTCGCTCTCTCTCTCTCTTTCTCTCTCTCTCTCTCTCTCTCTCTCTCTCTCTCTCTCTCTCTCTCTCTCTCTCTCTCTCTCTTTTGCTGTCCATCTCTTATACACCACCATTTTCCACCAGCCATACATCCATGTTGGTAATCTCTTATTCTTCACATGTTTCTTTGTCTCTGCAATGTTTACATTCATTGATATCCCTCCACCCTTTGTCTTATCGTCCCTGTTTTCACATTATTGTTGCACTTTGAATGACAAGAAAGAAAGCAAACTATACCACGCTCTATTCATATACCTAGACAGCTAAGTCAATCACAGGTACTACGATGAAAAGGTTTTAAGGGAGCAACATATTGCCTGGAATAAGTCACTGGATGATGATATCATCCACTGTGAAGAATTTCCTCTCGCTGTCTTCCCCCCCCCCTCTCTCTCTCTCCCTCTCTCTCTCTCTCTCTCTCTCTCTCTCTCTCTCTCTCTCTCTCTCTCTCTCTCTCTCTCTCTCTCTCTCTCTCTCGATGATATATAAACTCGATAAGCGAACATATTTAAACAAGAAAATATTTAAATTATCCGAAAACACTATCACAATATCTGTAGCGACAGCAGCAAACACACTTACAAGAGTTGAAGCCCTTGGTTCAAGTGTCTCATTTGATACGTTTGGGCAACTTGAAGTGAATGAATTCCACCAAATACTTACTTGCCAAGACAGTGCCCGGTTCAAATTCCAGCATGGCAAATTTATTTTCATTCATACCAACCGACATAGCATCATGAAATAAGTGCCGAATAACTTTCATATATTTCTGGGAATGAACTGGGAAGGAAACGCGGCGAGAAAGCTCATGTACGTCAATTAAAGCAGAAAGGATCGACTTCACTGCACCGCGTTTGACCACCTCCTGGCTCAACAGTTCAATTTCCAGCAGGGGTGGCATTTTTGTCGTTCATACCAGCAAGTACAACCTCAATAAACATGTACCGTATAACTCATAATTTTCAGTGAATGATCTTTCATTAGAAAGCAGTAAGTCAAATGGTTTGGCCATATAACTAGTTACTAACTAACAGTATACCACAACAAGCAATGATTTACAGACCACATGGAATCAGATGAAGAGGCCGACCACGTAAACAATGGATAGAAGAAATAGCAGAGTCCATGGGAATCTCGATACATGAAGCCATAAAAGGGCACTCTCCCGCTGTTGATGCTTCACCTCGACACTGCAAGGTACAACAGGAACAAGATGAGATGAGGTGAGATCTGAGAAGGAAAGGCAGCGAGAAAAGGAAAATAATATCAGTTAAAGTAGAGAGGACGGACTTCACAGAAAACGGTTTAAACTCACATCTGACTCGGTCTCTCTCCTTTTAACGGCAACCTGCTTGCCGACAGCTTCGCATAAAGCTCGAAAGTGTAGCTCCAACAATGACTCCCAAAATACTTCTGTGAAAAAAATGGGGAAATGGCTACAGCCACCATATGCCGTCGCCTGGACTATGTCTACTATAACAATTCACATCTATACTGAAGTGTCTATAATGCAACTAATGTCACCTTTGTTGTGTAATAAAATTATACCCCAAAGCATCTTTACATCAATATATCGCCAAATGTGACCTCCCATTAGTACAGAATGACGATGTATCGCCATACTAGGGTCATAGTGTTAATTGTTTTACTTCGTGGTATCTTCCGCAGTTTCAATGCTCAATGAAAGGAAATTTACAATATAATGCTTATTTATTTTATTGTGTACTATGTTTGGTCCAAATCTACTTTTTGTTTGGCAATAAATCAGTTAAAGTTAAGAGGGTCAGCTTCATAGCACCGGGTTTTGTCCCATACAGCTCGGTCATCTGTTCGCGGCGCTGCTTGTGTAAAGCGTCGCAATGGGCAATGGGTAACTCACGCGACGACTCCCAGTGGTCTCTAGAGAAAAAAGACATGTCTGAACTCAAAGACTCAGTCGGGAAACAAACTTACAACCTTCATAGCGGGAGGCAGACGGTTTGCTCACTTTACCAGGGAGATCCATCTCATGCCTATCAACATCAAATGATGCAATACACTGGATTAAAATTCCGTGCAAAAGAGTATAAATTTCAATGTCAGGTGACCCTCTCCCCCATCGGCTACCTGGTCTAGAAACAAGTGTTATTTCTACTCCACATACCACAGGTGAATCTCCTCTTCCCATCTGCAATTGTCTTAAACCATCAGGTGGCGCCGATTTACCAGTATGATGCATCCCTTCTATCTTCTTCTTCTTCCTCATGTTCCTCTTCCTCCTCTTCTTCTTCTTCTTCTTCGTGTTCCTCTTCTTCTTCTTCTTCTTCTTGTTCCTCTTTCTTGTCCCCCTCCTCTTCTTCTTTCGCTTTCTTCCCCTCTTCTTCTACTTCCTCTTTTTCTCCTTCCTATACGTATTCTTCTTCTTCTTCTTCTTCTTCTTCTTCTTCTTCTTCTTCTTCTTCTTCTTCTTCTTCTTCTTCCCCCTCTTCCGCTCCCCAGCTCCCGCCCCTCTTCTTCTACCACGTTCTTCTTCCTCTTTCTTCTTCGTCTTTCTCTTCTACATCCTATTCCTCGTTTTCTTCTTCCTCTTCTTCTTTCTCTTCTCCCTCCTCA